>JZKD02S1768052.1:193725-216269 GCA_000966675.3 Picea glauca | reverse complement strand
CTATCTTGACAAAGGAAAAACTCAAAGACACTCCAACCAAGCTAATAATTCCAAGCCAAATCCAACTTAGCCTTTCTCCATGAGAGCTCCTCTCCTTTTATAAGATGAAGAGGATCAGGTGAAGAGGTTAGGATGATCCCACTAAATCATGAAAGCGAGTAAGATCCAAACCATTCGGATGCCACCTCACCATGGAAGTTTCTCCTTCTAGAAGATTTGGGAAAAATCTCATTTTCCCCACGTGTAAGCATTCTCGCACCCTGCCTATAGAGCAGACTACGAACTCCTCATGACCTAGCTATGATGTAGCCTGCAAGAATCAGGCATTATCGCACCCTATCTATAATGCAGCCTGCGGACTTCCTTTTTTATAGGGTTTTTACAAAGGAAAATGCAACTTCTTTTCTCAGGAAAAGTTCTTCTCCCTTCCTTCTTCAGGAACTCAGGCCACTAACCCTTCTGAAGGAAACATATAGGTTCACATCATTAATGGTCATAAGGATGATGAAAATAATGTGTAACAATGAGTGATATGGTATATGGTTGAGTCATATCTCATGGTAAATGTTGGTACATGGTTGAGTCATATCTCATGGTAAATGTTGGTACATGGTTGATGGTATGGTACATGTTTTGATGCATGATATGGTACATGGTTAATATGTGGTATGGTATATGTTTTGCACATTGTATGGTATAGGTTTGGTACATGGTTGAGATACATATATTGTGATGATATGTTGGTGATCTTGGTACATGCTTGGTAGAGGCATGTTTTGATGATGTTTGAGCATTTGGTTGAGAGGTGTTCTTGGTGATCGAGGATCTGGTTTTGTATCAGTGACAGTGACAGGTTGATGACATTGATAGGTTGACAGGTTACAGGTTGATGTGATAGTGGCAGTGATTGTGGTAGTGACAGTTTGGTCTACACTTATATTTTAGGGCAACAGGACAGGGCAAGGAAAGGGGGTTGTAGCCTCCTTCCAGTTGGCGCCAGAGAACTCAGGGATTTGGAGTTTCCTTCATTTTGGAGCCTATGAATCAAGGGGTTGTATCCTCCTTCTAGTTCGAGCTATAGAATTCAGGGAGTTGTAGCTTCCTTCAGGTTGGAGATTATAAATAGGGGGTTGTAGCCTCCTTCCAGTTGTAGATGGAGAATTAGGAAGTTGGTGCTTCCAATGAATGTATTCTTGAAAATATATAAGAAATCATTCTATGGTTTTCTCCCATTTGGGTTTTCATGTAAATTTTGGTGTACTTTGTATTTGATGCGATGTTGTTGATGTGATGCTTATTATGTTTATATGCTCATGATGTATTGAATGCAATCATATATGATACATTGATGATATATTGCTGATAAAGTTGAATATTATACATTGTGGTTAAAAGTGGAAAAAATGCTCATACTGATTCAACTCCCCTCCTCTCAGTCTTCCAACACGTGAACAAGTCAACATAAGAATACCTAATAGAAGCTTACACTTCTAGAAGGATATTCCTCTAGAATGTTCTTTAGAAGATACAAATAGTATAAATAATAGTAGGAGGTATGAGAAAGCTTGTCTTGAGAAATTATTGCAATAGAGCTCTACTTTGTTGGAGGTTTCCCCCTCGAAGAGGCAAGTGAACATTGCTTTCTTGAATAAAGGTATTATTTATGGTATTGTTTATTGTATCACTCTCTCAATATTTTGATGTCCCCTTGATAATTGCTAAATATTCCAGTTTCTACATAATATATTACATCTGGTACCTTAAATCATCTGTCATATCATGCACACATAAAGAGGCTTTATATTTCCATTGACTTGTCATGGTTTGTCAAAAACCATTTAAGGAGTCAAAACATGAAAAATGAAATTGAGCTTCAAACGTTGGATTTTGTTTCCCTAAGAAAGTTTTTTGCTCGAGTTGGGTTTGTAGTGTTAAGAGAAACATGGAAATTAACAATTGAGGCCCTGAGGAAAGTGATGGATTTGCTGGCACCTAATTCCCAACTGAAAGAAAACAATGCTATGTCTAGGTACTATGTTTTTTTTCTTCGTTGTCTACAGTTGGTGTTGTCAAACCCAAAAGGAATTTTTGTAGATCATGTACTAGGTTTTGTGGCAGCATTGGTGATGTTATTTTCTTATGGTTTGATGATTAGATTTTGCATAATTCTTTTTTACAGACATGGTGTCTATAGACATGGTCTCTACAAACATGATTAGCTTTTGCATAGTTCTTGTTTACATACATGGAGTACTGAGAGACAGATGTCTGACTTCGTCCACATGCACAGATAGAGACTTGCTTCACCGTTGCACACCTTCGATTCATGATGATTCACCACATCAACTTTCTTCTAGAAGATAATGGATATTGATTCATGAGGTACAATTCAGGTATTGTGGTAATTGTCACTTTAATATTTGAGGCATTTGAGTGTGTTTCATTTAAATCTTCTTTTGATTATAGAACATCTGCTTGGAAATTATTCTCTTTTCACAAATCATGTTTCACCTTGGTGGTTAACATTGTGATCTAGTAAGTGGTCATTATTAGGGATGGTTTTTCTACTGGGAGGTCTCCTTGATGAGTCATCATGCCATTCCAAATCATACTTACCATTTTTCACACTTCACCCCTTTTTTGTCTCCTTATCTTTTTGGATTTTCAGGTGTACTGACCCAAGAAGGGATTGTACCTCATTTCATGGGAAGAAGGGGATGAAGGCCCAGAGGAAATGTAGCTGGAAAAAGATAAAATCCAAAACCATAACCTTCCATATGCTTTCCCAAATATGTCTTGAGAACAATTAAACATTTCTCCTAAAAAATCAAAGACCTGCAAACAAAAATACATATATAAAAAATGTCCCACTTGTTGAGGGATCTACACAAGTGTGTCACAAGATTTTATTTACCCCTATGGAACTCTATGTACCTCTCCCTTCAAGTAACACTATGTTACTTCCCCCCAAGTTTTATGTTACCCATCGGGAGTACCTAGTGATTATGGACCCTAATCAATTAATGGAAAATAAATGGGATTGGAAAAAGGATGCATTGAAATGAATGTGCAACACACCCTCTACAAAGGAACCCATAAATGAGACAATACAAACCCTTGTATGTCATGAACCCCATGCCCAAAAGTCTTACCCCCATCCACTTCATATTCACTACATGAATTAGAGAGGTTTCCACCTAGGAAATAGTTCTGACTTAAGGACTAATTCACCCAATAGGTCATCTTGTCAACCCTCCCATACCTAAACTTGGAAAATTGCATAGGGTCTTTGAGCACTTGTTTAATTTGATAAGGTATTTTTTTATGCACATGTTTAGGTCTCTCTTGTGTTAAATGTTATTTTACTTTCCATGATGCTTTGAATTGAGATCATTGGAGGGAATACTTTTTTTTCTTTTCAGAACCTTATTGATGGACGTTTTGAAGGAACAAGCCCAACTTGGGCCTTCATTGGGGTAGGAATCCCACTGGTTGGATGTCATGGCCTAGAACTAGGGGAAATAAAAAATATGAACGCTTCCTTTGGAAGCAAAGGAAGAGACCTTGGAGGACCTCAACTAGCCCTTACAAGCCCAACGGTTTTCCTTTGGAGGCTAAAACATCATTCTGTAGGGCTTGGCGTCACCCTAGGGATAGGGTTTTGGTGGTGATGGTGATTTTTGATGGAAACATGGAACTTTTGGATGAGGAGTGTTATCACTCCAAAAGTCACCCTAGACTCTAATCAGGTGAGCTTGGTAACATCAAAATATTTGTAAATGTAAAAGTGTTTTAAAGGGTCAAATGGAAAAAGACTCAAAATGATAATATTCCAACTCAGAAATCTGGGCTAGCATGCACAAGCAAATGAGGTCTTGATTAGCTTCAGTTAGTTGTTTAAGGATAAATATGAGTAGAGGGAAGACTTGGTGAGAAGAATGAACGAGTTTGCTATAAGCATCAGTCCTTCTAGCATCTAGGTGAAGAAAAATATCAGTCACAAGATCCTCTTGAAACTAAACTTTAAAACCCTAAAAACATTTATAGTAGCATCATAATCAAACATCCATTATAATACAGCTATAAAATCTCACAAGGATTCTCCATTAATGAGAATTCAGAGTAAGAATAAATAAGAAAATGAAGAGAAGTTGACTTCCATTAATCAAACTTCTCAGGTCCAGTACAAAACCAGAGTACAATTTACTCAGTCAAAGAAAATTACAATCTGGGAGCCTCAGCTCAACCATTCGAACCCTCTTTCCTCATTTGGATCATGGACTTATAATAGAAAGGAAAGGCAGTAGTTGGAGGTGTGTGCTGGCCTTATTCCCATGAAAATATCTAAGCATATATTCCATCTAACAACTTGACTAACAACCTATGCTATAAAAAAGGAAAGTGTTGGTGACTAATCCAACCAATCTTTAAACTGACTTGATCCTCCTTTGATACGTAGATCCTTTGAGGAAGTCATTGTTTTCCTTGTCTTATCTCTTCTCCACATCATCATCCATTCACTAAGATGATAATTCGGGCCCCCCCATATTCTTGGTACCTGTAGGTAGCTCCACTCTAGTGCATCTCTGTGCAAGAATCCGTCTCTGCCAAAAATTAGGTAGCACCTGCCTATGTTTCCTGTTCAGGAGATTTGGTAGCGTACAAGAGATTGGGTAGCTCCCATGGAATTCGTAGCACCTAGGAGAAAACACAATGCCCAGGAGAAAACACAACGCACTGCACTCTGCACATCCATGCGTGAAAACGGTGGAACGGTCAAGAAATTGGGAGCAACATCATATATATCATGGCTATATTTAGTTCTTCAACACCTATATGCTTGATGTGTGGCTTGAGCTTGAGGCTTGACTCCTGGCCTAGCTTTGAATTAGTTCGTGGCTTAGTATATAGCGTTGACTCATAGATTATGAATTAGGAACATGATCTTAACTCATAGCTTAGCTTAATGTAATGACTGGTGACTAGCATAAGAAATGGGCATGTGGCTTTATAAACTCTGGACTTAGGATAATGCAAAATATTTATGCATAGAACTTCAGGTTTAGACTAGAGTTAAGCCACTTTAAAGCACAGACCACCTCTTCTATCAAAGTCAATAAACTCATTTATTGAAAAGGAAACTAAAATAAAACATGGGGAAATCAACAAAATAAAGATTTAGGAAAAACTTCTAAAAGTTGGTTTTTGGTTATGCAAGTCAAAAAGACAAAGGCCAAAGGTGTTTGGAGAAAAATATTTATGAATTAAGACTCTTCCTAAATCAATGAGGAAATTGGAATTTATGAACTAGGGCCAATGAGAAAAAAATATTTCAAAATTTTAGCACAAGGATGCTAAAGATACTTAAAATTTCCATAAAAAAATGAGTGCTAACATTGGCTCCAAATGGGATGGAGACCTCCCTATGAGGCTCCAAGAATCTAGTAGTTCCATTAACCTTATCCATTGGGATATGGAGTCATCTGGCCCGTGAAAATGGATCTCCGTACACCTTCAAAACAATGCCTTTATTCACACAAGCTAACTTCTACTTCTGCTTCAAACAGAAAGATAAAGAAATGTTCGGGCAATGAGCTTATTTCCTACCCTACTCTACTCTAACCAGCTCAACAACTTTCTCAGGTGAAAACAAACTTCCACCATAACCATTCAAACTGTTTGGTAACCAAATTTTTCTCTTCACTACAAATGCTCCATAAAAAACAAGGAAAGTGTGACAGTTGACTAAATTCATCCTTATGATTGCCAATATTACCTTCAAATGCTGATAAAAAGATCAAGTCTTCATGCTCCAAATAATTTGAAAAGTGTAACTCTATGTACTCATCGACAAGGTCATGAAACTGAAAGTAATGCTTGATTAGTTTATGAAAGGTTACCTTCATTGTTTCAAAGCTGCTGACAATTTGTTTGATGTCTTCTATAGGCACACCTCATTGAATGACAGACACAAGCATCTGTGGGTCGAATAGTTGCTTCATAACTTCAAAACCACTTGTTGGTTGATTGTTGATCCTCTCTACATATAACGTGGGGATAATCTGTTTCTCATACACATGGTTGTTCATTTGTTTGTGATGGATAAGAGACTAGATTTACATAAAAATCCCTTTCAACACCTCCATAGCATTTACCAGGATCAAGATCGTAATAATCATATATAGGAATAGTGCTAAGAGGTTCCAAACCAATCATAGAAAAATTATGTTCATCACCATCACTGGTATGTCCATCAAAAATAGGTTGTCCATAACAAACCTTTGACTATTGACATTCAAAATGACTTGTTTCATGATTCTTTCTAACAACAAAGTATTCATTACCAAAGTGTTTGTCAACAATAAGATTCTCTTGGTCAATGATTGAGACAATGACTTCCTCAGAGGCAAGGCTGTCAAAGATACCTGCTTCGAGGATCACATCATCCACTATATTTTCTTCATAGGGACAACAAATAAAATCTACCTCATGTTCAGAGTTGACATGATGTTGACATAGAATCCTTCCACAAGCTCAGAGGTTCTCCTCCACTTCCACAACATCCATGAGTAACTGTGATAAAGATGTAGATTTTCTTTCCCTAAGATACAAAACAAGGTCATAATATTGAGACATTATGTAATACACCATGGAAGCAGTCTCAGAAGGTTTAATTTCCAAGGGCATGCTATAATACAAGTTGTAAGACCTTTGATTAAAAACAAACAGAACTTCATTTTTTCCCCTTCTCAAATTAGTGAACTCATTTAGGTATTGATCAAATGACTTTATCTCTCCCCGGTATTTTAAAAAGGTTTCATATAGTTCATCCCATGAACCAATGGAAGAAACTTCCATATTCTTGAACCACAAGGCAACATCTCCAATCAAATATTTAGAGAAAATCCTCATGATAATAGCTTCATGCAAGATTTCCAGATTATCAATGAAGTCTTGTAAGGCTGAAAAATTCTCTTCTCCTGTAGTGTTATCTTTTCCAGAAAAAGTTGGTAGGTAGTCTACAAATCCGGGAGGGTAAGGATGGAGAAAGGATGGCAGCTTTAGAGGTCCAAACATCTTTCCCCTAACCTTAAAATGGAATTCAGTGGGTTGTTGAACACTATAAGGTTGTTCGTAAAGGTCAGAGGAGTTGGAAGCCTAAACTTAATCAATTTTATTATTTGCAAAAGGACAACAATCATTTGGTGCATGCTGAATTTCAACAGGCTGGTTATTAATAGTAGAGGGAAATGTAGAAGGTAATAAATCAACTTTTAAATCTGGATAAGGGAGAGAATCATAAGGTTTGGGCTGATTAAAAAAGTGTTTATGAACCTCATCTTCTTCATGTGTTTGAAGAGGATGGATATCCTTAACATCAATGACATGGGAAGGGGGTAAATCTACTTGTTTGAAAAAGGAATATGCAAGAGTAGGCGGGTGGTCTTTAGAGTATAGAAAGCAGATTATGATTCTCCTAATGTGTGCAGGGAAATTCAAGAAAGAATGAAGGATAAAGAGCACAAGTTCCAGAAAGAAATTCAAAACTTGATACATGAACTTTCCTCTGACTTCCATTTCTGTCCAAGCTTGTTCCCAAGTGGAGTCTTCCAACAGGCTTGTCTTCATGGAGTCGCCAGGTAGATGATTACAGCCAATTTTTTGTATCCCTCTCTTGTCTACCATCAAGAGTTGGATCTATGTCATTCTTCCCAGGGAACTCTTCAATATGCTAAAATCTATCCCCGACAATGACACCATTTATGTTATCACTCCAAAATTCACCCTAGACTATAATCAGGTGAGCTTGGTAACATCAAAAGATTTGTAAATGTAAAATTGTTTTAAAGGGTCAAATGGAAAAATACTCAAAATGATAATGTTCCAACTCAGAAATCTGGGCTAGCATGCACAAGAAAATGAGGTCTTGATTAGCTTCAGTCAGCTTTTTAAGGATAAATATGAGTAGAGGGAAGACTTGGTGAGAAGAATGAATGAGTTTGCTATAAGCATCAGGCCTTATAGCATCTAGGTGAAGAAAAATATCAGTCACAAGATCCTCTTGAAACTAAACTTTAAAACCCTGAAAACATTTATAGTAGCATCGTAATCAAACATCCATTATAATATAGTTATAACATCTCACAAGGATCCTCCATTAATGAGCATTCAGATTAAGAAGAAATAAGAAAATGAAGAGAAGCTGACTTCCATTAATAAAGAATACTCAGGTCCAATACAAAACCAGAGTATAGTTTACTCAGTCAAAGAAAATTACAATCTGGGAGCCTCAACTCAACCATTCGAATCCTCTGTCCTCATTTGGATCATGGATTTATAACAGAAAGGAAAGGAAACAATTGGAGGTGCGTGTTGGCCTTCTTCCCATGAAAATCTCTAAGCATTTATTCCATCTAACAACTTGACTAACAACCTATGCTATAAAAAAGGAAAGTGTTGGTGACTAATCCAACCAATCTTTAAACTGACTTGATCCTCCTTTGATACATAGCTCCTTGTTTTCCATGTTTCTGTAGCTGTCATCATGCTGCCAGTTGCTATCTCTATCTATCTCCCACATCATCAACCATTCACTAAGATGTTATCTCGTTCCCTTGATTCTGGAACTGTCTACTGATTTTTGTGCTTGAAAATCTTGAAAGCTTGGATACTCCGCCACCTGTTACATAGTTGTTAGAATGGAATCAAATTACTTTAATGCTGCCACATATGATCTTATCTCTTCTCCACATCATCATCCATTCACTAAGATGATAATTAGGGCCCCCCTATATTCCTGGTACCTGTAGGTAGCGCCATTCTAGTGCATCTCTGTGCAAGAATCCGTCTCTGCCAGAAATTAGGTAGCGCCTGCTTGTGTTTCTTGTTCAGGAGATTTGGTAGTGCACAGGAGATTGGGTAGCGACTGTGGAATTCACAACACCCAGGAGGAAATGTAGTGCACTACACTCTGCATATCCATGCATGAAAATGGTGGAACAAGCAAGAAATTGGGAGAAACATCATATATATCATGGCTATGTTCAGTTCTTCAACACCTGTATGCTTGATGCGTGGGTTGAGTTTGAGGTTTGACTCATGGCCTAGCTTTGACTTAGTTCGTGGCTTAGTATTTTGACATATAGCTTTGAATCATAGATTAAGAATTAGGAATGTGATCTTAACTCATAGCTTAGCTTAATGTAATGACTGGTGACTAGCATAAGAAATGGGCATGTGGCTTTATAAACTCTGGACTTAGGATAATGCAAAAGATTTATGCATAGAACTTTAGGTCTAGACTAGATTTAAGCCACTTTAAATCACACACCACCTCTTCTATCAAAGTCAATAAACTCATTTATTGAAAAGTCAACTAAAATAAAACATAGGGAAATCAACAAAATAAAGGTTTAGGAAAAACTACTAAAAGTTTGTTTTTTTGTTATGCAGGTCAAAAAGACAAAGTCCAAAAGTGTTTGGAGAAAAAGATTTATGAATTAAGACTCTTACTAAATCAATGAGGAAATTGGAATTTATGAACTAGGGCCAATGAGCAAAAAATATTTCAAAATTTTAGCACAAGGATGCTAAAGATACTTAAAATTTCCATAAAAAAATGAGTGCTAACAAGGAGGATCCCTTGCACCCTGGAGATAAGCCTAATGCATGAGAGGGAGGAATTATGAGGCCCAAAAAATTCTTCTCTCTTGCTCAACGACATGCTAAAGTGACCAAGACGTCACCCTATAGGGGGTTGATGTCATATTTTAGGATTTCTTCATGTGAAAATTTAAAATTATTTTGTAAAGGGGAAAAATAAAGGAGGAATGGATCCCTGGTATTTTGGTTTACCCTAATATATGTGGAAAAACACCTTTTAGGAGTTTTTGTATAAATAAAGATCAATTTCATTTCATTTTATCATAACTCTCTCACTTGGAGAAGAGCTACTTGGCTGAAATTTATGCTCCTCTTAAGCAATATCATTATCTCTCTCTCTCTCTCTCTCTCTTATGCTATGGTTTATCATTGTCTTGTGGAGTGAAGTCGTGGGATAGCTCTTGGAGGATTTTTTCTCTTGCTATGTTGATGAAAGTTCTTGGTAACTAGGGTTGTGTCTTGCATGCTCTTGGAATTGGTAAGAAAAATATGCATTTTTTTAGTTCTTTTTTTTGTTCCATGGTTGTTATTTCCTACATCTTTGGAGGAATATAAGGGCATATACCCTCCACCGAGTTTTATCATTGTTGTTTTTTGAAAAAACTATTGCAAAGGTTGCTAGGAGGAGTAAAAGGGATTACACCCTCCTATATTTACCTTTTTAGGGTGACTTTCTCAAGGGAGTAAAAAAGATTACACCCCTTGAGAAATAGTAGACATAACCTAATACAAGAAGAATCCACAACCCATTTTTGCAAGGCACTAATATAATTTTGCATTGGTACACATGATTTTTAGAGATTTTAAAATTGTTCAAGTTGGAATCCTTTCTTGGTGTCTTAATCTTGGTAAAGACACTAGGGCATCTTGACTGGAATAGTAGTTCCTTGGTTATAATCAACTAAAATATACATCCATTAGGGCTGCCGCAAAATATACTTTAGCTTTCTTTTCGACTGTGGAAATTTGCTTGGAAGCCACTATTATCATTCTATTTCTTATTGGCTAATGTTTTGTCGGTTTACTTGCTAATTTCCATGGTTGAAACTTGTTGTTGTAGAAAATATTTTCTACATCCATAAGGCTGCTATAATAAATATCTGAAAACTCTATCTAGCAGCCCCCTTTTACCATCAAAGTTTGTGCTTGAATATTGGAAAGTTGTCTATTGATTTAGAACTCCGTTGTCCAATACTTACTCAATAATTTTGATGTTTATTTCTGCAGTAAATAATTGATTTCATTGCTGATATATATGTTTGTTTACTGTTGTAATTTAGGACAGCAATATTCACTTGCTTGTCCATTGGAATATTGGGCTTGTATACTTGTCTTTCTCTTGTCTCGAGCAGGTACAATTCTCTTTTGCATGTACTCAAGCATTTTTAAACCATTGAACATCACCAAGACTTGTTTCTAATCCATATTCCACTTCTTAGCTTGACCTATAGGGTAATCATCTTCCATTACTCCACTTTCCATCTCATTTCCCCCTAGGGTCACCTGGGATACCCCCCTTGTGTATGATTTCTCCTTCACTAAGCGAAGGAAGTACTTACCTAAGGTGATAGTGGGTAGTTATTCCCATATTTCTCTCCATCTTGTGGATTGGTTTGGGATTTTCCCCACCTAAAATTTGTGCAATAACAGTCTCAATTAACAATACTATGCTTAACCAATTTAAAATTGATTCTCTTTTGTCTTGATTTCTAGTTGAAGGTTATGGGTGAGAGTGCATTTTTCTATATAGTGAACTTGTAGTTGTTGAGGGAAGTCCACATGTATAGAGGCATAGAGAATTAAGAACTTCTTTTTAATTCATTGTGAAGCTCCTTCCTTTGTTGAGTAGTCAATAGAACAAGAAAATCTAGTGACTGGAATTAAGGTTGTTGACCTCCTTTCTCCATATCAACATGAAGTAAATTATTGAGAGTGGTGTTATCAAGCTTGTGTAAAAACAGGGTGAAAACAATAATTCCCATGTGTAAGATCAAATGAAGGAACCACCTAGTGTTTGTGCACTTGTTGGGCTGACATGGTTGATTGTTGCCTCTCATTCATCTCATACTCGAGGTCGCCCAACATTTGAGAGAGATTATTGTCAGGACCATTTCCATGGATGAAATTGAGTGGAATGTACGTGGTTAGAAGGTTTTGAACATGAGATCTTCCATCACTATTCTTGTTGGTAGGGCCACAATCAGTCACATCATGAATGTAATCAGAGTGGCTATTGTTGGAACGGGCACTTTCCAACATCATTCCACTCATTTACAATTATCCATGTTGATTAAATTGATCAGAAGAATGTGGTGTAACCTCAAATGATGGTCAACCTATTAAAATTACTGTTATCCTGGCACACCATTCAAAATCACCATCTTCTATGGTAGTAGTTTTTTTTTTCCAACGGGAAAATTTCTCAATTATATTATAAATATAATATGTTCTCTAGTCAAGAGATGTTACAAAGGACAATGAAAGGTGACGAAACTGTTAATGAATCTTTCTCCAATAGTGGTCTCTCAACCAGCAAATGGAGAAAGTTCATAAAATAAAAGAGAAGTGAAGCCAAGTTACATAGAAGGAGTTGATATAACTAGCAGGCAAAATCCTCAAAGAAAGCCGAGGATTAGTAATAGTCTAGAATGAAAAAAAAGAAACATGTGAAAACAAAGGGAAGAAGATACACATGAATTTTTATAGAGATATGAAGTGAGATGTGCCCTCATGACCATCTATCTAGAGGTTATAAGTAATAATGCCCTCTCTTTTTTTTAGCGTTGTCTTTGATAGTTGGTCTGCAGATTTATTGTACTCACACTAGATATGTTTGAAGATGATGTTTTTAAAGGAGGGTAGAATTAATTTGATTATGTCCTTCCAAGCCAGAAGAGAGATATGGTAGTAGTTGGTATAATAAGTAATTTGACAAGGAATTTGCGCAAGATCATGTATTGTTCTTTTCTGTTGGAGATATGAAGGAGTTGGATTTGAGTCACTAGACAAATCTGGAAATAAGATTTTTGACACTTTTCATATCTTAGCGATTATTGGGTCAAATAAATTTGGATCTCTTCCCAATGATAGAAAGGAAAATACCAAACAATATGGGATCTTTGGTTATTTGGGAAATTGAAGGCTCATTGGAGGATAAGCACAAATCACAGCTTTCATAAGCTTAAATACGCTAAAGAAGAGAGATAGGATTTGGAGGGATTCAAACCCAACAAAGAAACATAGTGCCTTAGCCATATGTGTCTGGAAACAACATAAGGAAAGAGATTCACAAAATTTTAAAGGACGAGGGATCTTCCGCGCTACCACAGTTCAGAGAGCTAGAGAGAAGAAGCCCCAACATTGGAAGAATAAGCAAGTCTATATCCAATTTTTGCAAGAGGAATCCATTGAAGGTCAAGGAACCTCTAGGATTATCTTCCTAAAGAACATATGAGAGGCTTTTCACTTTGAAGACCATTATTTGGTGTAAAATTGTACTTTACATATTTGTATTAGTGGATCCCCGCATCACTTAAAGTGACTCGGAGACATAGCCCATATGGGTGAACTCTATTATCAAATTGTTGAAGTTCTTTTTTTTTGTTTTAGTCCTTTGCATACTTCATTTTAATTAATTAATCCAATTTCTTAATGGAATTATGGGAAATTGAGAAAACACCTGAATTAGTAGAATGAAGTATTTTAGCACTAAATTTGGAACAACGGGTCACTTCATAAGTAAGTTATTTGCAAAGTGAGCTTATAGGTGAAGTTAGAGAAGGTAGAAAAAAATAATTACTCAATAACCTCATTGTGCATCCATCACCACGTGGACCAGTATCTACCTACGATGTTCTACCTTGGTTATCTTTTATGTCTTTCTTTAAAAGGGAAAAGTCTTTTTTCAATGCTATTTTTTTAAACTACCTATTTTTTCGAGAACTTTCCATCCAGATAGTTAGTTTATGTTTTTAAATTCATATCACCTACATATTTTAATATGGTTAGTACAACTACTTCTCATGGAAATCATGTATGGAGAATATACTACAAAATAAAGGACTTTATCGAATTACCTTTGGAAAAGAAAATCCCCCATTGATGCCACAAAGAAATCCAAATGGGATGACAAAAATGATGAAGAGCGTGGATTGATTGGAATGTCTAGCTCTAGTGATTTATGGTTTCACCTTCAAGGAATCGTTGACCTAGATTAATCTTAGGAAATATGGAATCTATATTTGATAAACACAATTATATTCAAGCCCATTAAAAAAAAAAAAAAAAAATCTTTAAATCCCAATGATTTCTCTTGCATTGAAGATTATCTAAGTTCAAAACAATTAGGATTTTACTTGCAAACTATAAAATATAAATGAAGGATTACCAATGTATATATGTTATTCTTGCTAATATTTGTAGTGCATATTCTATTTTTTTATTTACTTTTCACTCCAGCTTTTAGGGGTTGCTTACAAACCACCCTCTCTTGAATATTTTTGTGATTCTTTGATTAGAGAGAAATATATTCTCTTTCATCTTGGAGTGATCAAAGCTACAAGTACATCTAAAAAATCCTTATTGACCCATCAGAAAGATAAATCCAATCATCCAAAGAAGCAGCATTCTCGCAACAACAAGCAAAACAAGGGTACCAAACCCTTTCAACCATTTTCTACTGCCAATGGTGACAAAGTACCAAAATCAAAAGGTATGAACACTAAGAGATGTTTCATTTTTTATGGGTGATATGGTCATTTAGAGTCTCAATGTTTTAAAAATATAAAGGCCTTAGAAGTAGTAATGAAGAAGCACAACATCAATATTGATTGTTCTTCTACTAACTCTTCTTCTCATGGAAATGCATTTTGTACTTCTGGTTTTTCCTTTAATGCAACATATACTTCTTCTTCTAATGAGTGTCTTATTGATTATATATAATCTCATCATGTGGCTAAGGATAAAGCCATATTTTTTTCTCTTGATGAAAGTAACAATAAATAAATATATGTTGGTGATGATATATCTCTTATTTTTGTAGGGTCTAGAACAATTCAATTGGATGATGGTCATTTTAATGGTGTATAATGTGTTCTAAGTCTCTCTTGCAACCTTCTATCAATATATCAAACCACTCATTTAGGGGAAGGTAAAAAACATATTTCTCACCTCACCAAGTTGTAATCGAGGATTCAAAACATACTAAGCATGTCATAGCAACTAGAATTGTTGATGATATTACCACGCTGTAGGAATTTGACAACTTTGGGTCATCATATTTTCCATATTTTTCTAGGTGCAAGTGCTTCTTAACTTTCATTGATAACTTCTCTAGATGCACTTGGGTTTATTTCTTAAAAATTAAGAGTGAAGTTTTTGACATGTTCATGGCCTATAAGGCCCTTGTATAAAAACAATATAGACATCAACTAAAGATGTTAAGAATAGATAATGAAAGAAAATATGTTAACAACAAATTTTCAAGTTACTGCACTACGCAAGACATTCAGATGCAACATTATGTTCCATATACACCATAACAATATGGTGTTTCTGAGAGAAAGAATCACACATTAAAGGAAATGAGAAATTGTATGATCCAATCAAAGGGATTAAGTCTTTATTATTAGGTTGAATCCATTAATTGTTCCAATTACGTAGTCAATCACACTCCCACAAAAGCTTTTAAATAAATAACATAGGAAGAAGTATGGAGTAAAATTAAACTAGATGTAAGCCACTTCCATGTGTTTGGTAGTGAAGCATGGGCTCACATTCTTGATGAGAAAAGGAAATCACTACAACCTAAAAGTGAGAAGTGCATTTTTTTGGATATTCTGAAGGTGAAAAAGTTTATAGACTTCTCCAACCTAATTTCAATGAAATTATTGTTAGGATAGATTTTAAGTTTGATTAAAGTCTCTCTACGTACGATCCTAATTTGGAATTTGTGTCATCTTCATCCTACAAACCATATTCAACATTTTTTCCATCTTTGACCTGTGAGCATCTTCAACATTAATGCCATCTTCTCTTCTAAACTTTCTTTTAGTGGTCCTATTCTAGTTTGTTGTTCAAATGATAACAATGAGGATGAAAATCAGCCTCCTCATGCTCACCTTCCTCTAGTTGGGTCCATTGAACATGAACCTGCACTTGCACCAAAACTTCACGAGGATTTGTAAAACATGATAAGAAACTGGTGATCTTGTTGGTGATCCAACATATTGACGTCATACACGTTCACAATTCTAGTAAACCTCATCGCTTTTGGCTCAATTTTTAGAGACTTGAGATCCATAAAACTTTGTAGGAGCTTTTGGGCATCCAGATTGGAGCACAACAATGAATAAATAATATCATTCCTTAATGGTGAATGATACTTGGGATCTTGTACCTCTTCCAAAAGGAAACTTGTGATATTTAAATGGGTGTATAGAACTAAGTATGCATTAAATGGAAGTGTTGAAAGACATAAGGCCCTATGATTTGACAAAGGATTTTCTCAAGTTGAAGGAATTGACTACAATGAAACATTTTCTACCATAGCCAAAATGAATTCCATCTCCTTGTTATATCCCTTGTTGCCTAACATAAATGGGAGGTAAATCAAATGGATGTTAAATCCACCTTCTTGCATTTGGATTTGGAAGAAATAAGCTACACGAAACAATCTCCAGGCTATGTTCAAAATGACTGCAACATTGTTTGTGGTGTTAAGAAATATCTTTATGGTCTTAAGAAATCTCTTTGGGCTTGGTATGCTAAAATGGATATATTTCTTCTTGATATTGACTTTTCTTGATGTCATTTGAACCCAATGTCTACCAAGAAAGTATAGAACCATATCATAATATGTGTTATTTATGTTAATGACCATTTATTATCATTGGTGGCAACCCCAAACTTGTAAACCATGTGAAATATAGCCTTAAGAATAAATTTGAAATGGCAGATTTAGGTTATTTGCATTATTTCCTTGGCCTCCAAGTATTCCAAACCATAAAAGGAATTTCCATTTCCTAATATAATTATGCATGTGACCTTGTTCACCACTTTCACATGGAATATTTTTAATCGTCCCCATCTCCCTTCCAGTCTGGAGTCAACCTTACTACCACTTCTACTACACTTGAATTAGATGACATTTTGTGTTGTCAATAAGTTGGTAAAATCTTATTTGACTCATACCCATCCTGATATTTTCTTTGTTGTTGGTCTTGTTGCTCTATTATCACAAAATCTAGCACCTTTGTGCAAAGCCTTTCACAAGGGCCAAGATAAGTGTAACATGGAAGAGTTTCTACTGTCACCTTAGAAAATCACTTCCCTCATTTTAATGAAGTATGGATCCAACAAAAGGGAGGATTCCCTAAAAAACTCAAATACTATTATAGAAAGATGGGATCAAGTCTAAACACACCACCACTAGATCAAGGTAGTCAAGGTGGTTTGATGAATCAATTTCCATATATATATATATATGAATTATACAAGACAATTAATGATGTTTATAAAGTCAAAATAGGTCAATAAGGTACCCCAAACACTATAGATCAAGGAAAAGGCTATGGCTGTTATAAATTTTTTATGAAACATATTAACTTACAACAATATGTCAAGTTATAACAACATAAATAAATCATCCCTTGAAACAAATTAAGAATGCAATAAAATAGGGCTAAAAATGCAAACTAAACTAGGGTTCAGTTAAAAATTACATATTCAAATTATAGATGGCACAGGACAACCCTAAAAGATACAAGACATCAATCCCTATAGGTATGAAAATTACGATGAAAATGCAATAAATGATGTCAAGGCGTACGTCAAGGTGAAATATGCCAATAAAACCCTAGACATCAAGCTCAATGTTGGTTGAAAATTGAGGAAAAATTAAGAAAACCCTAATCTAACACTAAGATAACAAAGGAAGAGATGAATTTAGGGTTTATAACCAGCTAGAAGAGAGAAAGACTAGTGTCATTTATTCCTCTTGGGAATATGGGGTCAAAATATGAACTTTCTTGGGAGACAAAGGTCAGATTTGGGTAAAAACCCTAAAGTAGTCCACTACAAACCTTAGGGAGTTAACTAATAGAATTATGGCTAGGGTAGTCCACTACAAACCTTAGAAATCGTTATATGCATTTTGAAAATATTAAATATGGATCTTGGATAAACCCTAGGGTAGTCTACTACAAACCCTAGAACTCTACCCTATAGGAAAATACCCAAAGTAGTCCACTACAAACCCTAGAAATTTTCCTTATGTCCTTTAACATAATTTACATCAATGATAACAAGGGAATCTAGTCCACTAAAAACCTTCTTAGGGTTTCAAGACAAGATTTATTTTGGATATGTGTTATATTCTTTGCATGTGGTGGGGAGAGGGGGTGCGTTGGATTTTGATGATCACCTTCACCAATAGTTTTTGTTCCTTTTAACATTTTTCTAATGTAATCCTAGATTAAGGGATTAGGGTTGTAATCTGATTTGGGTTAACATATTAGGGTTTTAGAAGTTGTGGAATACCTAAAATATTGTATATATGGTATTGTGAATAGTGAAATTAATACAATAAAGAGTTGAGAGGTGTGACACCAAGGAAGGTTGGTTTTCTCCTAGTAAAGGGTTTCCAGCATAAATCTCTGTGTAATATGTGTATGAGCCATTCGTTAATTTATGTTTTTCTTAAGAATTTATACGCATTGTTCTACTTCACATTTTTAAAACTTACATGTGGTATCAAAGTTCATTTTTGGTTTCAGGGGGATTTTTGGACACACCTACCACACTTAGAGGGGGGGTGAATGAGTGTGGAGCTCGTTTTCCCAAAACTTCCCTCTTGCACTAAAAACTCATCAATTAGCATTCAACATTTATTCATTACCCATTGCTGTCAATTATAACCAGTTAGATGTAGGCACATATCAACAACATATATCAACAATATATCATCAATCAAGTCATCATCACAATGGACAGAAAGAACACAAGATGTATGTACAATTTTCTTTTTTATTACGGACTACAATCCTTGGGTTTATTAGCAACAACTGAATAGAGTACAACTCTACAAGAGCACCAGATCTATATGCAAGACTCATCTTACATTCTCAGCACCAGCTGGGATGAGGCAACAATCCTCAACATATATCAATCTGTCAATAGGTACGTGACTTGTCAGTAGTGCAGCCTGCGTGTGAATGCGCCCTGGCTCACTATAGCCCGCGTGTGAATGTGACCAGTGTATAATGTAACAAGCGCCTGCTTCTAAGAAACTAGGGTTTTTCTTTTCTTCATATGCTTAGAACCCTTCTGTCTTCCACTGTCCAAAATGACCCACAACCAGTCACAACACATCCAAGCTCTCCAATAGCTTGCTCATGCTCCACATCAAGTCATTATGAATGCTATCTCAATCATGTTTAAATAGCTAGTATACCATAGCAATAATGTCACTACTGAATCACAAGAGTGTTACTCACTCCATCAACCAAATCAACCAAACTGAGCCACATCATAGAAGCCATACTAAGAATGCCCTAAGCATTCACAACATATCAAACACTAGCATCTATCAAGACAATAATGTAACCATACCAGTGTCTTAGTGATAGATCTGAGGCCATAGAATGCAGATCTGGAACCTGCCTCATCATCCAAGAGCTTGGCACCAACTCAAACAAAAATCTCCATGAGGTTATTCATTCCACACTCCCTGTACACAGTCATCCCATGTGTACACTCACCCTATACACAACCAGCCCACGTGTACATGCACCCTATACACACGCAGCCCACGTGGGCATCAGAAAATAGGGTTTTCTGTGACTCCGAGACTTTTTCCATCAAGATCTCCGACATTGCCGAAACTTTGATGCGTCCATGAGATCCTCCTCTCGCTCTCTTCCTCAGAATAGATATTCAATAATGCTCAAGAGATCCACATCAACAAGATTCTCTCATAAGAAGATCTCCATCAATACTCCAAAATATATTCACAACAAGCTCTCCATTGATCCACAAAAATGATTCTCACCAAATGTGCATTTTACAAGAGATCCTAGCTTCTTATTTATACTTTCATCTTCTCGGTCACTTAACCCATTTTTAGGTTACTTAACCCATTTCTAGGGTACTTAACCTATTTTCCTTATTTTAGGGTTAACCACTTTCCATGAATAGAAAGTTCTCCAATACTTTATCATTTAAATATTCCTTCTTGATTTTGTCACTTTACTTTGTCATTTAAATAATCCATCTTGATTTTTTCAATTTAATTTATCATTTAAATAATGATTTCTTCTTTTCAAGCACTTTTACTTCTTTGACCTTTTGGGGCTTCAAGCCTTCATATGGGGGTCCTCCAACTTCATAAGTCCATAACTCTCAAACCGTGAGGAGTTATGTGACATTCCACATACCATTGGAAATGGCATGACAATTACTATACATCTAGCATAGTTTCACCAACAACTTCATTGATCTTCATCTCATTATGCAAGCATGGGTCCTCCAGCCATTCTTCTAGGATAACTCATTCCATTAAGCATCTTCCCGTGAGGGATTTCACCATAAGGGGACCACTTTGGAGTTCATCCATTTGTGCACCTTATTAACCATGATAAGACAATAATGATTCATCTTTATCGATTGGTTTCCACTTGGACATATATCATTCTCATCAAGGGCATCATATCAATCAATTACTTGACATCAATCAAACCAAACCATTTACATCAATGACATATGATACAACAATCTCCCAAATAATCAAACCATTGGCATCAATGACAAACCATTGGCATTAATGACAAACCATTGGCATCAATGACAACATGATCCAACAATATCCCCCTTTGGCATTGATGGAAATACCAACATTGATGTCAACTCCAATTACCAATATTGATGTCAACATGTAGACAAGGCATGCTCTACATCAATAGTTAATGTGACTATCTCTCCACATCAATCTCTCCCCATCAATCGACATCAATTACATCAATGTGATTATCTCTCCCCCTTTGACATCAATGGAAAAGGGCCATTATCCTCTTGGGGCTTCTCCCCCTATCTAGTTGTCATTGAATAATCTCTCCCCTTTTGATCAAGGGATATCAATTTGATGTAATGCTGAAAATACATTGAACATACTCCCCCTGTGACCATTGATCCTCCTAGAATTATGCTTTTGTGCTCTTTCTTCAAATATAGGTCTCTTTTCTAGGTATGTATCTGATAAATATCTCCTCCTAGAATCATGGGAAGAAGAATGACCCCCCCCTAAGGGTATGTCTCCCCCTATATTCTCTGCAAGATGAACAATATGCTATCATATGACGATCCTTGGACCTGTTCATGCATCAAACTTGTGCCATACCATACATCAGGAAACAAAAGATATGTCATCAATGAAATAGAGAATCATGAACAATATATCCACCAAGTACATCATGTACCAAAATGTGCCCACCATGCACAATACCCATGTACATCAACAATGTGCCAAAAGATATCATCCATGAAATGTATCCACCATATGCCAACATGTGCATCTACCAACATGCCAAACAATGTGCATCTACCAATATGCCAAACAAATACCATCCATGAGTGTACCATCATACATCATTACTTGCACCAAGAAAGTATATCAACCATGTGTCAATAAGCCATGATATCCAACAATACCATATGCTTCCAATAATACATCATAAGATACATCAATGAAACTTCAAAAATTACCATCCATGTACTCCAATAGATCAGCATCAAACCATACTCATGGGTTAGTGCCATGCACCCAATATTTATTTTATATCATAACCTTGTGTGATCTCACTTAGAACCATGAAAACCTGCAGCAAACAGTGTTAGAACCTACAATAAACAATGTCAGACTCTGCAATACAGAGTTATACCGTCACATCAAACTCCAAGCCATGTGCATTGCCTTTTTCCCAAGGCTTTACAATAGACACGTTGCCTGCTGCACAACTGAGTGTGTGTACGCGACCTATTCAAGGTCAGAACGCGTGGACACATGACTGTCACCACTGTTACCTGCGTGTGCCTCAGTAAATGACATATTTGAACTTCCCTTCAATCTTTCATTCTGATCTGGCTGCTCTGTCTTCTTCACCCACTTATGTAGATGACCCTTCTCTTCAGAACTTGAGCTCTGATTATCCATCTTTTCAAAGATGTCTCCCTTTCTTACTTAATTCCTTCTTATAGCCATGTTATGTGAGGTCCTCATCATGTACTTTCTTCTTGTGTTTCGGCACTCCTGGGATTTGTGGCCAAATCCACTACAGCTGTAGCATCTCATAGAGTTACAATGAACAACAATATGTCCTATTTGATCACATCTCCAACACCTTGTGGTGTTATAGAATCTTCCATTATATTTTCTTTCATAAGATATACATTCAAAATCTTTGTGACCATATCCATTACATGAATAACAATTCCCATGAAAAATACTTTCATACCTTTTCTTTGGTGTCCCAATAATGGCTTCTTGATTTCTTCCTTGCTTTGTTCTTTTGAAATTTTCTTTGCCTTGTGTAGATGGTTGTTTTGCAACATTGTCTTCTTTATTTGATGGACTTACCTCATGCTTCTTTGAGGTGATTTCTTCAGCATGGGTATCTTCTCCTTTGTATCAAAGACCTGATTTATCATATGATGGTATTTGACTTTCCAAGATCTCATCCAAGATTCGTGAGCTATTCAAGAATTTGTTTGACTATTCCACCTTCTTTCTAAGGTCAACAATTTCATCTTCTAACTTGCAACATGAATCTTCCTTTTCATTTATTTGAATCTTCAATAGTTCCTCTATTCTTTTGGCTTCTTCAATTTGG
>JZKD02S1768052.1:156618-182906 GCA_000966675.3 Picea glauca | reverse complement strand
ATTACTAATCTAAATCACAACTAATGGCCTAAAGCCGACATAAATAAAATAACATTACTAATCTAATATGCCCCAATTAAGTGGTAATGAGCCAATATTAGGGCTTAACAAGATTGTTGCAAATGGTGAGATCAGAAAGTAAAAAACTCGACTTGTGGCAAAAGTATACTCACAGATGGGAAGTTCATCACATGCATTACATCCGCGAGCTAATCCGTAACAGATTCATTTCATTGTAGTACTGCCCCACAAAGCAACAGGTTGCAGACATCTTCACCAAGTCCTTCACTGAAAAGAAATTTTCAGAACCGAGAGCTATGCTTGGAGTGGTGGAGACAACTGAGTAGGTCACTTTTGACCACTCGACATTTTTTCCTCTTTTTTTTTGGGGGCGGGGGTTTCCCACGATCTTTTCCCTCTTTCCTCTTTTCATGTGGAGTTATTTTATGTAATGAGTACCTAAAATGGTCAAGTTGTCGGGACTCAAATTTTTTGTCATTACAGTTAGGCTTAAGGGGGGGTGTTGGAGCATAACCCTAACTTGCATTAGTTTATACCTATATTAGACTCCTAGATCTTGGTTAATACATTCATTTACACTTTATTTCACCTAATTTGGCCACATAGAGAAGAAGGGTGTCTCATCCCTATATTTTAGGGAAAACTGCTAATTTTAGATCAAGACTCAACTCCTGGTTCTTGATTTTCTTGATTTATTCTCGATTTTCTTGATTTATTAATGATTTATTCCAACTCCCCCATGCAAAAACTCATCTATTATTGGGTAATGCACACCTCCTCTTTGAGTGAGAGATTTATTCCTTAATTAATGATTTTTTCCGTTACTATTATTAGTAACTACTATTTTGGGTCAGTTAAGTGAGTTGGAACTACTTCTCTTGTTAGTTAAGTGAGATTAAGTGAGCTAATGCACATCACTTGACTCTTGTGGAAATTAATGAGTGTCTGACATGTATCTTTAGTGGTCTAGGTCGAACTATGTGGTCTCCCTTAGATTATGACAACTATTTTAGCTATTTCTAGCTTTTTTTTACTAGAATTTCTATGTTGGAAATTCTATATATTCACCTCCTCTCTTATTTTTGAGGATGTTTTCTCATGTATATTCATTTTTTATTAATATAATTCTCTGATTTATGGAGCAAAAACTTTCTCTCATCTCTTGAATATCAGCAAATTGCATGTGTTCAATTTAACTAGAATTCTAGATATGTCGGGGTTTCTACAGGAATTCTACAGAGAAATGAAGAAGACATTATCCATTTTTTCATGGTGAGAAGTCCATGCTATGGCATCAAAGTTTGGGACATATTGGAGAGAAGGGCCTTCAAGTATTACATTGTAAAGTTATGGTTGAAGGCGTGTTTGATTGCAAACTAGATTTTGATTTATGTGAACTTTGCATATATGATAAACATAATAGATTAAGATTCTCATCTGGTACTACAAGAGAAAAGGGAATATCATAATTGATGTAATGACCCCCAACTGAACTGAGGATCATTAATATGCAGAAAACACATAAAATTAAAAAAGAAATCTGCTAACTAATTTCCAGTAACTTGTTAGCTACAAATTACACATAGATTTAACTAATTTCTAGTATCATTAATTAAATGCATCAATAACATGATAAAAACAACATGAATGCAGTTTAAATAACTCAACGCAACAACATATAAATCATTTTCAAACAAAGATTTAATACATAGCAATTAAACTCATAATGCAACACGAAATCAAGATAAAACACTTATCTTTTAAAAACGGTTGTGCAACCAGCTGCTTGGGACGAACATTCCACCTAACCATATACTTTTTGTTCCAAATATCAACAAAAAGGCACCCCCAATATAGGGCTAGCAATCCACAAAAGAGGGTGGTCTCAATGTCCACTAACAACTCATAAAATCCCACATCCCACTAGTATTCTCCTACAACTATTTTGATTTTCTACCTTCTCTCCTCCTCTTGACTTGTCCAACCCAAGGAATGTACCCCTTCACTTCTCTCATCCCTTTGGGAATCCCATTCATTTATCAAGGTCTCTTTCACATAGGTAACCAAGAATATCTCTGCTGAGAAACGCAAGGGAGATCACTGCTAGGAAAACAACAACAATCACTTGTTGTTATAGTGCAACTCACACATGAGTTCACTCTTTAGTCCTGAAAACCTGGATATCCAGTCTTCTGTTCCAAATATTCTCCAAAAACACTCTATCATGCTCCATAATTTCCCCCTCGTGGTTTCTCCAACTCCAAGATCTTATTTTCTTCTCTCTTCTTGTTGTATATGCAAAAAATTGACTTTCTAAAAAATGTTGTAACTGCCCATACAAATTTCCTCTCCTTTGGCTTGTTTTCTTAACTCTCACGCTTCCCCAATATGATTTTACTTATCCCCCATGATCCCAATAACTATGGGATGTGACTTTTCACACCCACCCTCTTACATGTATTCAATGATTGGCTTTGGGGACACTCAATCAGAAAACATAAGTTTAATACATAATGATAATAAAATTTAGGAATGTGGATTGAATTAATAGACATGGTTAATTCCCCCTTGGACCCTGCTTAGACATTCTCTTAGACCTTCCCCTCTCTTGTGAATTAATTCATCCCCCATCTCTATCCATATCCCCTTAGCAATTGGCACCATGTTTTACTGTTGAAACTTAGAAATACATTTTGCATATACATTTCTTGGTCGTGGACACACATTATATCTACATAAGAATTAATTAAAATGAGGATTATATCAGGGACGTTTTATTCCCCCTCCCCTACAATTGTGCATTTTCCTCGTTGCACACTATGCCAATGTACTTACACAAATTTACATCATAATACTACGAAACATGAATTCTACAATTTTACAACTCCTACAACAATTCTAATCAAAATATTATGTTCCCCTCAACTCACTAACCCAAGGAATGTACCCCCTTCACTACTCTCAGTCCATTAGGATGTACCATTCATTTATTAGGGACGCCAACATAGGTTGGCTATGACTCTGAGATGTGGTTCCATAACTCTAGCTGCTCAAAATGAAGTCTTTCATTTTGTTTTCTTCAAAATTGAAAAACAATTGTGGGTATTCTTCTCACATGTTTTCTTTGTGCTCCCATATATCATATTCAAGATTGTAGCAATTCCATTGAACCTTTACCAACCCTATGTATTTATTCCCGAGCACTTGTCTTTCCGGTCTAGGATGCATACCAATTCCACCCGAAAATCCCCTTCCTGCTCCACCTGGATCATAGTCCAATCAAGTATGTGGTTAGGGTTAGGCACAAATTTCTTTATAAATAACACATGAAATACATTATGCACTCTCATGGATGTATGCAACTAACCCTATCGTTTTCAATATTTCAAAAGGTCCACAAGGTCTTGTTTCCAACTTTGGGCAACTTCCAAATCTTAGCGAACTTCTCTTTGCCTTCACTTTTAAAAATACATGGGTTCCCACTTTGAAATCTATGAAAAAATTGTTCTTGTCTACATAGATTTTTTGCATGTCCTAGGAAGCCTTTAAATTCTTCTTGATCTTTTACATTTTCTCTTCCATTTCCTTCAACAAATATGGCCCAATAACTACTTTTTCTGCTAGGTTATCCCAACTCACTGGTGTGTTATTCTTTCTTTCATACAATACTTCAAATGGGCTCATTTTTAATGAGGATTGATACCCATTGTTGTAATCAAATTCAACTAAATGAATATAATCTTCCCACTTTTATGGTTGGTCCATCACATAGATTTTGAGCATGTCCTCAATTATTTTGTTAGTCATGTATGTATTCCCATCTGACTCTAGGTGATATGATGTAATGATATTTAAATTTGTCCCAAAGCCCTTGAATAAACCCTTTCAAATTGGATGTAAACTTTGGGTTTTTGTCTAAAAAAATTTCCTTAGGCACCCCATGTAACCTAACAACTTCCTTCATGTATATTTTTGTAATATTTGTTGCCTTGTGTGTTGTCTTCATAGGAATAAAATGTGTTGCCTTAGTTAATTTATTCACTACCACCATGATGGAATCATGTTGTTTCACTATTCTGTGTAGCTTTGTAATAAAATCCACTATGAATACTTCCCACTTCCATTCTAGAATGGGAAATGCTTGTAATATCCCAACTAGATGTCTATGTTCAATCTTCACCTTCTAGCACTCTAAACATCTGGGTATGTAATTAGCCACTTCTTTCTTCATTCCAAGCCAAAAATATTGGCTTATGACAAATGCAATTATTTTATGATATTTTGGGTGCCTAACATATTACACATTATGCATTTCCCTCGTCACTATTTTTTTCAGCTCATTGGAATTCGACACATGTACTTTTCCTTTGTACATGAGAATTCCATCTTCTTTCAACTCATAATAATTCAATTTCCGATGAAAATTACCTTGTTGTAATGTTTCTTTCATTTTTAAATAATGTTGATCTGATTTTGCTACTGCCATAATTTTATCTGTCATATCAGTGTTGTACACTCTAATGGTTGCAATATGCATTTCATGATCTCTTTTGTTGAGTGCATCAACCACCTGATTTTCCTTGCCTTTGATGTGCTTAATTTCAAAGTCATACTCACTCATAAATTCCATCCATCTAGTTTGTCTAGCATTTAATGTGGGTTGTCCAAACAAATGTTTTAGACCACAGTGGTTTATCCTTAACTCAAATTTCCTCCCCATGAGGCTATTTCTCCACATTTTCAATGCATGAATAATGGTTGTTAATTCCAAGTCATGTGTAGCATAATTCCTTTCATGCTCTTTTAGTTTTCTGGAATGATAACATACCACATGGTCCTTTTGTGTGAGCAGTCCACTGAGCCCTTCCTTGCATGCATCTTTGCACACCACAAAATATTTATCTAGATATGCAATCTTCAATATTGGAACACTTGTCAATATGTCTTTCAGCTGCTAAAATCTCTCTTCACACTTGAGAATCCATTCAAATTTCACTCCCTTGTTTTGCAACGAAGTGATTGGGATTGCAATATTTGAGAACTCTTTTATGAATCTTCAATAATAACCCAAAAAACCCATGAATTATATGACCTCTATGACATTTTTTGGCGTCGACCATCCTCTAATGGCCTCTGTATTCTCAAGATCAATTGTTATCCCTTCTATTGAAATTATATTCCCCAAGTAGTGAATCTTCTTTTGATAAAACATGCACTCACTTAGCTTGACATACAACTTATGTTCTCTTAAAAAATTTAGCACCATTATTAAATGTTTCTCATGTTCCTCCTCCGACTTTGAGTAAATGAGTATATCATCTAGGAAGACAATTACAAACTTGTCAAGGTACTCCTTGAATACTCCATTAATCAGGCACATGAAATTAGTTGGAGTGTTTGATAGCTTGAATGGCACTAACATGAATTCATAATGCATGTATCTTGTCTTGAATGTTGTATTTTTGATATATTCTTTTTGAATGTTGTCTTTATGATATCTTGGTCTCCATTAGACCTTGGAAAATATTCTTTCACCCTTTGTCTGATCAAATAAGTCATAAATCCTTGGCAAAGGATATGTGTTCTTTATGGTGACCTTATTCAACTATCTAAAATAAATACATAGCCTTAAGGTTCCATCTTTCTTCTTCACAAAAAGCATTGGGGCTCCCCAAGGTGACACACTTGGGCATATATAACCCTTTTTCAAAATTTATTCAAGTTTCGTATGAAACTCTTTCGATTCGGGTGTGCCTATCATGTAAGGTGTCTTGGACATTGAGGCAACTCTTGGCACCAAATCAATAGACAAATTGATGTCTCTCTTTGGTGGTAGTCCTGAGATTTCCCCAAAAACATCTTTAAAATCCCTCAAGACCATATGGTCCTCAATTCTTGCCACTTTATCTTTGTCTACCTCTTCCATATGGGCTGCAAAAATATGGCATCCCTTCCCGAGACTCTTTTTCAACTGCATAGATGAAATCTCTCTAACAACTATAGCTCTTGGAATTCCTTGAAACTTGTCTTACTACCCTTCTTCATGAATACAAGTGATTTTATTGTTCTAACAATCTAGGAAAACATGGTGTTTTTCCAATCAATCCATGCCAATTAGAAAATCATATGAACCCAATGGTATAATGTTCACATATACCTTTGTGTTGAGTCCATTAATGTCTATTAGACATTCCTTAACTAGCTCATTGATCTTCCTCTTAGCCCCCGTGGATAACTAAACTAACTGATATTTCTTATGATTACTTCTTTGAAAATGAAATCTTTCAACAATGTTAGAGTTTATGTAACTATGGCTATCTCCATAATCAATTAAAATTGTTATGGGATGGTTATCCCTCTTACCTTCCACTTCAATCATGGGGAATTGATGTTTTGTTTTATTGTTGTTGAAGGTTGCATAAATCCTTGGCATGTTCCCTCCCATGTATTCAGTTGTTTCAGCCTCCTGAATATTTTGGATAGTCCTCATTATTTCTCCTTTGTGAGGGAAGTCCCTATATAAGTGATTTCCCTCACATCTTCATCATTGTACAATTTGTTTCCTTGGTCTTTTCGCAAATGAATCTACAATATTGTGTTCATTTTGGGTTGAATGACATTGTTGATTTTCTTGGGAGATGTTCTTGAAAAAGGGTGGCTTAAAATCTTTCTTCCTTTGATCCTTTATATCCTTCATCTTGTCATTCCAAGCTTTTTGGAAAAATGGTCTTCCTCTACTCTACTCATAAAGATGCTTTTCTCTCTTTGTGGCTTCTTCCAAATTCCTAGGGTTATCATATTGTATCTTATCATTGTATAAGGAAGGAAAACCACTCAAAAACATTTAGATTTTGACTTTTTCATCCTTTATGAAGTCCACATACTTCAATAATTCAAATAATCTTTTCTCATATTCATTCATTTTCATGCTTCCCAACTTGACTTCAAACAAATATTTCATCTTCCTTTCATAATAATGCTTGGAAAAATATTTCTCTTGGAAATATCCTTTGAAATCCCCCAATGATATCCTCTTATCCTCAAGGTTCTTGGATTGCTTAAGTTGATCCCAACACATCACT
Organism: Picea glauca; assembly: GCA_000966675.3. Taxonomy (NCBI): domain Eukaryota; kingdom Viridiplantae; phylum Streptophyta; class Pinopsida; order Pinales; family Pinaceae; genus Picea; species Picea glauca. The sequence continues at coordinate 175,803 of JZKD02S1768052.1, read as the reverse complement.
ACCTTTCCTTTCAAGTGGTAGGTTGAAATCCTAGATTCTACCCTTGAGGGGTAATCATGCAACTGGAAATTGTTCTTCATTTCCAATAGTCAAGCCTCGACCTCTTCACCTTTCCTATTCTCACCATTGAAAGTTGGTGGCTTAATTTTTTTGATTTCACCTTGCAATATGTTTGCCTTAGACGTTCTTCTCTACCTCTTGATAGGAGACAAACTTGGGTTACTCCCTGGACCTAAACTTGCTTGAGCTATCTTAGTGGATTTCTTTGGAGAATGATGGTGCCTAGTCATACTTCTTGACAACCTAGCATTCCCATGATCATCACTATTTCTTTGGGATCTAGATTTTGTAACTTATATAGAAATAGATTCTTGCTTGGTTTCACAGTATTTTTTCACTTTACTATGTAGCATATTCATAATATGAAGTATCTATTCTTGAGCCTTCATAATCCTTTAATTATATTCCCTATATCTCTGCACTTCTCTATCCAGACTTATCATAGTTACAGGCTCCTTCCTGCCTCTCCTTCCATTGGAATATGTCTCAACATTTCCCATGATGACATGAAGACCTTGGACCTCATCCTCATGGCTATAATATCCCTAATAATATTCCATAACTCCATTCCTCATATAATAACCAAAGTTGTTTTCATGTACCTCTAGTTCTACAAGAAATGTGCATGTAATAATTATTGTCAACACATGCATACTATAAAGCATTTCATTAATTAGAATAAAGGATATTTTTCATCTCAATTTATGAAGAAAACAATGCACTAAATCAAAATATAATTCATTAGATGCATCCTCCTCTGAAACATATCTCCAATGATTGTACTCATGCCTCATTCTGAGTTATGAGAAAAAAGTTACAACATTCACAAGCTGTGATTTCCACTCACTTACTATTGAAAAATTTACTTTATTAATTTTTGAGAACTTTTGGCACCCAATTCAAAATTATAGGTGGACATGTGTATTATCCTCCTTAAGACCTTTCCATCAATAATTTGTTTTCTCAAATCTGAGCTCCGAGATGAAACTTATGGTCTGGAGAATTTTAGATTGTTTTTCCCATTTTATCCATGTATGTTATAGGTGTCTTCTTTCTCTTCCTACACATTTTTTCATACGCAGATTATAAATATAGCTTCATGGTTGTTTTCTATGGTTAATAATATTTCCATATAATGTTCATGTGCCTCGAATATACTTCTAAGCAAGGATTTATGCCCTCTGGAAGTAAATTGGTTCCAAAATTTTACCTTAATTATTTCAGTTGTAACTTTCTCATACGAGCTTTGTTTTGCGTCCAGGATAGTTCTTTAGAAAGATCCCTCCAAGTTATTTTATTTAAGTTGGAAAGGATTAGTGTACCTTTGGTACACTTTCTTCTTGTGGATTTTGATTTCCTAAAAACGTCATTTAGGGCCTCAAAATTGTCTCCAAATTTAAGACCTTCAAAAATCTGAAAACTTTCATAGAAAATTGATTGTTTTACTATTGTAACAACCTTTAAATCTAAGTCAATGATCTAAATTTAGGTGAAATTTCATTCGTTCATCTTCTAAACCTTCCCCAATCCTACATATGAATCTCCATTGTTTATCTCCAAGTAGAAACAATTTGGACCGTTGATTTCCAACACTACATCAACGATCGACGATTCCATTTGGAAAACCAAACATGCTCATGAATCTCCTTGAACCCCAATCATTGGCCATGGAAAACCATTCATTTCTATTGGAAAACCAATATTTCCCACAAATATCACCAAACCCCAATCATCGGTCATCGACCATCGGTGAATTTCCTTGACAACCACTTGCTACAAAATTTTGTTGAACCCTGATCATTGGCCATCGACCATCTCTTCACTTATGTGGTAATTATAGTGATGTGGAATGACACATGGATGTTGATGTGGCATGAAACATAGACACTGACATAGAGATACACGTCACCCTCCTCTTTTCATCATCGGTGATCGACAACTTCTCTAGGATGAGTTGAACACCTCACTAATTTTGTCGATCCCCTATCATCGACTATCGACGATCGACTAATTCTCTTGGTCGATCGAAAGAATTTTCTAATTTCTCTAAAACTAGATCGTTGGCCATCGAAATTTGGAGATTTCCTTTGGTTGAACCAATATTTTCACCAAACTCTTCAATCTGATCATCGACCATCAGTGTTTTCTATTGACAAACTAAAAATTCTTCGCTATCTCACTGATCTGACCATCGACCATCAACCATCCCTTGAGATCTAAGACTTAAGGCACAAATATGTTTTCACCTTAGGATTTATATCCCACGTATTGGTTTCAAGTAGGAAAACCTTCAATATTTATTGCATTTGAAAGACTCCATAACCCTTAAAGGCACTAGTCTTAAAGCATTCTCATGGTGAATTGATTGATGAAATCACTCTCTCAAAACTCTTAAGCTTTCTACTAACTTCACTAACACTAACATTGGAAAACTCATCAAATTTGTTGTTTTTATAAAAAAAAATTGTTGGCTATGTGTTATATTATTTTCCTTGAGAAATGTGTCACATTTTTTCCTTGTTTTTCATGTTGCCTCGATTTTCATGTCCATTTTTGGGCGATTTTTTGGCACATGGTTTTTTCCGATGGTTTTCTATTTCTAGTTAAGGAATTAGGGTTGTTCACTAATCCAGGTCATTGGGTTAGGGTTTTGGATGGCATTGGCTCCTATATGTATATTGTATTGTAAACAATGTATCGCTATGAATGAATATAGAATATGCTAGTTTTCCCAGTTTGGGTTTCTAGGGGAAAAATATCTATGTAATGTTTGTATTTTCCATTGTATCTTTTCTATTCTTTTACTAAAAATGTGTTTGTAGTAAATATTGTACAAGGTTAAAATCTATAGTTTTCTATAGCCATCTGAAATCACTTAATTTTTTGCATACACTCATATAAAGGTGGCTTAACTCATTTAGAAATTTCCTCCAACAATTGGATAGTATAATATCGGTTGCATGCTTAATTTACATGGTCAATTGTGGAATTTTTGAGCACTTATTATTGTTGTTGTTACAAATTAATTGGTTTTGTTATAAGAATTTCTTACTACTGGAATTTGTAGCAACAACATCAATCTAACTTGTCTAGTGTTCAAAAGAGGTATTTATTGCATACTTGAGCTAATTGTTATATATATATATATGTTGTAAAGTGTTCTTGTTTTGGGAAGGCATCAAATCATCTTAAAAACTCTTATTTTCTCTTGACCTAGACCAATCATATGGTGATCAAGATAGGGGGTGGTAGTCTTGGCTACTATACTTTCTATTTGATCCCTTGAGGTCACCAGGGAAGGTTCCCTTGTGGTGGACCTCTTCCATCACTAAAATGAGGGAATTCCCTACTAAGGTGACAGTGGTAGGTTCTTCCATAGTTACGCAATATTTTGGAGTCTTATGTTGGGCTTTGCATAAGTAAAAATATTGTGATAACACACACCTCAACAGAATGGGGTTGCATAAATGAAAAATAGACATTGATGGAAAAAAACAAGACGAATGCTCAGTGGTGTCGGGTTAGGACATACATTATGGGCAGAGGAAGTGGGCACTGCATGTTACCTAGTAAATAGATTAACCTCATCGACATTGGTGGAAAAAGATTTGCATGAGGTATGGAATGATAAGAAACCCTCTCTTGAACATCACAAATTGTTTAGTTGTTATTCTTATGTACATGTTCCAAAATAAAATAGGAGCAAGATGGATAATAAATATGAAATGTGTATCTTTATTGGTTACAAAGATGGTATAAAAGGCTATAAAATTTGGAACCCAAAAACCAAGAAGGTTGTCTATATTAGGGATGTTGTCTTTAGAGTGGTTAAATATGTTCCCAAACAGGAATTCCTACCAAGGGAAGAAGAACTTGAGAAAATAGAGTTTGACTTTGATGATGCAAAATTTGACTCATCAGAAGAATATGACTTAGAAGAAGAAGAACCTCGGACTCCAGTATTCAAAAGATAAGTGAGGGAAAGAAGGAAACCAAAAATCTATAGTCCACCCAATTTTCGTACTAATTTTTCTTTATCTATTACTGATGATCATCCCAGAACTATCATGGAAGTAGTGGATTTGTAGGATAGTAAACTCTAGAAGAAGGCCATGGTTGAAGAGATGGATGCCTTGGATAAGAATGAGGCTTGGGATATGGTTGAGTTGTCAGCTGGAACAAAATATGTTGGTAGAAAATGGTTGTTTAAGAATAATTTGATTTCATAAGGCAAAGTGGAGAAGTACAAAGACTGCTTAGTAACAAAGGGATATTCCTGGGTAGAGAGAGTTGATTTTGGTGAAATATTTTCTCAAGTTGCTAAATATTTTCTCATGTCTATTGTTGTTCCTTTTGATATTGAATTAGAGCAGATGGATGTGAAGATAGAATTCCTACATGGTGATCTTGAAGAATAAATATATATGAAACAACCAAAAGGTTTTGCAGTGAAGGGAGAGAAAGAGTTGGTCTGTAAGTTAAAGAAGTCACTATATGGCCTGAATAAATCACCTAGGATGTGGTACAAAAAGTTTGACACATAAATTCTTGGACTTGGATTTGTGAGAAGAAGGGTTGATCACTGTGTATATTCCAAGCAGGTTGGTAATCACTTCATTTAAGTAGTGTTGCATGCCAATGACATGTTGCTAGTAGAAAACAACATCATTGTTATCAAGGAGGTGAAATCACATATATCCTCCAAATTTGACATGAAGGATCTCAGTGATTCTAACTTCATTTTGGGAATGGAGATTAAAATATATTGTGCAAACATGAAACTCTAGTTGAATCAAAGAAAATATGTTGAGATGACATTGTAGCGGTTTAATATGCAGGAAAGTAAACCAGTCAAGGTCCCTATTTCTGTAGGTGTAAATTTATCTCCAAATAAGTGTCCCAAGACACGGGAAGAGGAAGAATACATGTCATGGGTACCCTATGATAGTGTTGTTGGAAGTTTGATGTATGCAATGGTCTATACTATACCAGACATTTCTCGTGTAGTGGGAGTTTTGAGTAAATATATGTCAAAGCTAGGGAAGGAGCACTAGTGAAATGGATTATTTTGAGAAAAAAATGACGGCAGAGATACACATAAATATTGCAATAAACAGAGAGATACAGTAATACAACATGTCTATTAATGAGAGAAATGTATAGAAACTGTAAAAATACAGAGTGAATGAACTTGCTAGAATGGTGGCAACTCAGCTCTAAGAAGATGTAATATACCAGATATAAAATGTATGCAGAACAGAAATAAAATGCTAGTAATGGCAGAATAACAACAATATAACCAGAACATTCACCACAATAACACTGAAATGATATAAGAATAACGACAGAAATAACACTTTGAATCTGAAAGCAATGTTCATGGGCCTCTTTGAAGGGGCAACCTCCAGTTGAGCAGAGCTCTATTAAAATAATATCCAAGATAGGGTTCTCATACCCTCGACTCCTATTTATTCTAAAAAGAAGAATCTAGAGGAAGATCCTTCTAGAAGCAGAATATTCTATTAGGTCTTCTTACATATGCCTTATTCTATTTTATTGAAAGGCCTTATTAAGATTGACCTTTATTACATCCGAATTTATTGTTCTACCTATGTGTGGGTTAGGACCCTAACATGTCCACCCCCTTAAAAACAACCTTGTCCTCAAGGCTTGAGATGAGGAAATTGCTGCAGAATGGTAGTTGGTTCCCAAGTGGCGTCTGTTGGAGTTGTATCTTTACACTGGACTAGCACTTCCTTGATGGTTCTCTGATGTAGGCGATGCTCACGCTGGTCCAAAACTTCTTCTGGTTGTAGCCAAATGGATCCTTCTTCAGCTAACTCTGGAAGGTTGGTTTGAATTTGGCAATTAGCTCCAATCACCTTCTTTAAGCATGAAACATGAAAAATAGGATGTAGCTTCGAATGGCTGGGAAAAGATAACTAATAGGCGACTTGTCCCACAGACTTGAGCATGGTATAAGGACCATAAAATTTGGGCGCTAGCTTCTGACAATGCTCGGCCTTGAGGGAAGTTTGCTTGTAAGGCTGCAATTGAAGAAACACCTAATCCCCTTCTGCAAATTGACGTTCAAAGCGACCTTGATCTACTTGTTGCTTCATGTGATTCTATGCCATGACCAAATTCTTTTTGAGGGTATAGAGATTAGCCTCTCGAGCTGTAAGTGTTAGGTCAACTGCCTGGACCTTCGAGGCACCCGGTAAGTATGAGAGAACTAAAGGTGGCTTCTGTCCATATACCGCTTCAAAAGGAGTCATGCGTGTAGCTATATGGTATGAAGTGTTGTACCACCATTCAGCTAGGGGTAACCATTGAGCCCACTGATTTTTATTTTCCGAGGCAAAACACCTCAAATATGTTTCCAAACACTTTTTGACAACTTCCATTTGGCCATCTATCTGGGGATGATAAGTTGTGTTGAGATGCAATTATGTTCCTTGTATCTTGAACAGTTCTTGCCAAAAATTGCTTGTGAAAGTTGGGTCGCGATCAGAAACAATAGAGTGTGGCATGCCATGAATCTTGAAGACCTGATCCATGAAGATTTGAGCCACCGTGGATGTTGTAAATGGGTGCTGAAGGGTGCAAAAATGAGCATACTTGGAAAGGAGATCAACAACCACCATGATGACAGATTTATTTCCCAATTTGGGTAATCCAGTAATAAAATCCATAGAGATATCCTTCCAAATAGCAGGTGGAATCGAGAGAGATTGTAGTGTGACCGATGATTTGACTGTTTCTCCCTTGTTGTGTTGACACACATCACATTCAACTAAAAAATTATGAATTTCCTGTTTCATACCATCTTAGAAAAAGGAATGTTTGACCCTATCATAGGTTTTGGTGAACCCGAAGTGCCCTGTTGTGGGTGTAGCATGAAGCTCAGAAAGTACCATGGATTTAAGCTTTGATTGTTTACTTAAATACAAATGGAATTTGTATTGAAGTTCCTCATGGAGCCAAGAGTACCCTCGAGAAGCTGGAGCATTGGACTGCAATTGCTGGATCAACTACGAACTTTTGGGATTTTGTAGCCATTCCTGGCGAATGACTTGGATCCAATCTGGTACAATGAATGAAAGAGAAAAAAGGGACCCTTCATCTTCATATTTTTGGGAAAGTTCATCCACAACCACATTGTCTTTGCCTTTCTTATAAATGATCTCATAATCATATCCAAAGAGTTTAGTCACCATTTTTGTTGTTCTGGGGAGGAAATGCGTTGTTCCAGAAAATACTTGAGGCTTTGATGGTATGTCTTAATTTGGAACTATTGCCCCAATAGATAAGGATGCCATAGATCCACGACATGTAGAATAGTGAACATTTCCTTTTCATAGATGGATTTTCCTAGATTTCTTTCAGATAGTTGCTTCCTGTTCAAGGCCAAAGGTTGACCCTCTTGCATAAGGACAACACCAATTCCTTTCCCCAAGGCATTACATTCCAACACAAAGGTCTTTGTGAAATCGGGAAGGGCGAGGACTGGAGTGGTGCACATGGCCATATTCAAGGTTTGAAAAGTTTGAGCAGTGGCTGGAGTCCAAGTGAAAGAGTTCTTTTTTAGGAGAGCAGTGAGAGGTGTTGGAATCTTCCCATAATTCTTAACGAACTTGCGATAATACCCTATTAAGCCTAGAAATCCATGCAAGTGAGTCTTTGGGTGAGGCCAGTCTTGCATAGCTTCAATATTTTTAGGATCCACCCTGACGCCATCTTTTCCAACCAGATGACCCAAGTATTCTACTTCTGAGGCACCAAAAGCACATTTAGACTGTTTCAAGAAAAGTTGGTGTTGAGAGAGTAGATAGAGAACTCAATCCACATGAGAAAGATGGTCTGTCCAGGTTTTTCTATAGATGAGGATATCATAAAAGAAAACTAAGACAAAATGGCGGAGAAAAGGATGGAAGACATGATTCATGAGGCTTTGGAAGGTGGAGGGGGCATTACACAAGACAAAGGGCATGACCAAAAAATCATAGTGTCCCTCATGAGTTCTAAAGGAAGTCTTGGGAATATCTGCCTCTTTCATACGTATATGGTGGTAGCCCAAACGAAGATCCAGTTTAGTAAAGAATTGGGTGCCACTCAATTCATCTAGGAGGTCATCAATGATAGGAATTGGGAATTTGTCTTTGATGGTAAGTTTGTTGAGGGCACGGAAGTCGAGAAACATTCGCCAAGAACCTTCTTTCTTCAGGACCATGAACACAGGAGACAAATAGGAGCTCGTACTAGGGCGGATAACACCTGCATTAAGGAGTTCCTAGACCATTTTCGCGATTTCATTTTTTTGGGAAAAGGGGTGATGATACAGACGAATATTAGGAGGAAGGCTTCCTAATACAAGGGGAATGGAATGATCATGAACACCACAGGAAGGAGGGAGGCCTTGGGGAGTGGAAAAGACCAATTGATGTTTAGAAAGGATGGCTTGGAGGTCTTGCAGTACTGAGGGTGTCTCTATTTCTTGTATGGCATGGAGTTGGGCGATAACACTAGAATGACCCTTTTTGAGTAGCTTTTCCATGCGATTGGAACAAATGATCTCAGGTGAACCGACGATGATGCCTTGGAACTTATATTGGTGGCCCTCCTGGTCGAATTGCATGGTTAAGTCTTTAAAATCCATGAGAATGGGACCCAAAGTCCTTAGCCAGTCTGCACCCAGCACAATGTCACAATCTCCCATGTCGATAGCAAACATATGGGATTTCAGGTGGTAGTCACCAATTTGGAGATGCACATTTTCACAACGCCCTCCACATTTCATGGAACCACCTTTAGCAATCATGATTTGGAAATTATTGACGGCATGGATGTAGCAATGAGTTTCTTGGGCAATGCGGCGATGAATAAAATTATGGGTGCTTCCACTATCAACCAGAATGATGACCTTCTGATGCTTGATGTAACCGATTAGATTGAGGGTTTGGGGAGAGGAGAAGCCAGTGAGAGCATTGAGGGAAATGATTGGTTCTACTTCGGGAGGGTTTGAGGGAGGGGTTATGTCAGTGGATTCAGGTGATTTAGACATAGAGGGAGTTTCTTCATCTTCTTATGAAATCTCCTCGGATATGGCCATAAAAAGATTTTGTTCTTTACAGTTGTGGCCCAAGAAATATTTGTCATCACAGTTATAACAAAGGCCTTTGAGTTGGCGCTCATCCATTTCATCTGGGGTCAATTTTTGGATCTTTAGTGGAGTAGAGGGAGTAGTGGGATTTACTAGTTTAGGGAGAGGGATGAAGGAGGGTTTTCAGTTTTGAGAAGATACAACCTGTTGTGTTTCTTTATCTCTTTTGGTAGCCTCCACCCAACTCTCAGGTTGAGCCATGAGGACATGGGCTCGAATTTCATCCTTGAGGCCACTGATAAAACACTCTCGGAAAAAGGCATCAGACATACCCTCTGTTCTAAAAGCCAGGCACTCAAAGGCAGCTATAAAGTCTTCCACTGTTCCTAATTGTTTCAGCTTTGTCAAAAATACCAAATGGTTGGTGTCAGTATCAAAGCGTTCATAAATCTATTCCAAACATTGTGTCCAAGCAATATACCCTTAATGAGAATTTTTCTCCATTGCCACCATTGCCAATTTTCTTGATCTAGATGGAGAACACCATACCGTAGTTTGGCCAAGTCATCTATAATGTTGTATAAAGAGAAGTAATGTTCCATTTGGGTTACCCAACCAGTGGGGTTTGAGCCATCAAATTTGGTCACATCCACCCATGGAAGGCGTAGGTCATGTTGAAAGTGATGGTTCTGCAAGGTATGGGAATGAGAGGAATGGTCACCTTCAGTATGTGGGGGTGAGGAAGAGCAAGGGTTATCTGTAGGGATATGCAGTTTGGTGCAGAGTGCCGAAAAGACTGATTCAAGCTGGGTGGTGAGGTCTTGTTTGATTTTTCCCACTGAGGACTGCATGGTTGTATTGATGGCGGGGACATTGGCACTGAGTTGTTTCACTTCTTGTTGGGTCTCAATGAGACCAGATTGCAAGGTGTTGAAGAAAGCTTCCAAGTCTTGGCTACAAGTATGGGCCATGAGGATGGGGGAACTGAAAAGGGGCGGGTGGGGTAAAACAATTTGCCAGAAAAATGATATGGATGAATGTGATAAGGAAAAAGAGATGAATCCAATGGAATAGGTCTGAAATAATGGTGAAAAAATTTCCAGATTTTTTTTTATGGAGTTATACTCTGGTCAGAAGAATACTACAGAGAGGAAATGCCCAAATTATTAACCAGAAAGAAATGTGTATTTACTTGGCAACCTGAACACAGTTGCGTGACAATAGATCTTGTCTGTTTTAATTGGTTAATGTTTCTGTCCCCAAGGGTTAGGTATTCAAGGGTTCTACAGACAAGGGTTTGCCCTGTGTTATAGCTCTCTGATATATGTGTGGGGTCCAACAGTACTACTCGACCCAATATCTCAGGGCACTAACTAAGTAGGATAGACCATACCCTTAGCCATACTACATGACTATCTAGGTACTAGAGAGTATCTTCCCAAGTGTTGTTCTCGGTGAAACTATAGCAGTCAGGCGGCCGATCGGTTTATCTAAAGAGGGCTTCAGGTAATCTAGGTTGATCCGTACACAGGTGCTATTTGATGCGCTACCACTCGAAGGGGTACCAACAAGGGTTACAAGGGTGGCCAAAAGATGTGTGCTTAAGTACCACTTGTATTTCCTGTGTGTATGAATCCCTCAACCATGGTTTTATGCGTGTAACGACATATCTCTGTGGCTTAAAGATGCCAGAATACATCTCTACCCTAAAAAACAAAATTAACCCACACTTTCTGTCGAGGAAAGTGCTTTGATACCACTTGTAATATACCATATATAAAATGTATGCAGAATAGAAATAAAATGCTAGTAATGGAAGAATAACAATAATATAACCAAAACATTCACCACAATAACACTGAAATGATATAAGAATAACAACGGAAATAGAACTTTGAATCTGAAAGTAATGTTCACGGGCCTCTTTGAGGGGGCAACCTCCAGTTGAGCAGAGCTCTATTACAATAATATCCAAGCCAGGGTTCTCATACCCTCGACTCCTATTTATACTAAAAAGAAGCATCTAGAGGAAGATCCTTCTAGAATCGAAAGCTTCTATTAGGTCTTCTTACGTCCGCCTTATTCTATTTTATTGAAAGGCCTTATTAATATTGACCTTTATTACATCCGAATATATTGTTCTACCTATGTGCGGTTTAGGACCCTAACAAAAGAGATGTGATGGATACACTCATTGACAAGAAGATGATGTTTACAATGAGGCTCCAAAGGCATTTTTAACATAAAGAAAATCCAAAACCATAACCCTGGAAGATGAAATGCCAAAAGGTTTGTGAGCCCTGATGGGAGTAGTTGATACATGAACTTCTTGAGGGTGTAACTTTTGCATACAATCCTTTTTTGGAGTGCATGATAGATCGTTGGAAAGGTCTAGCCAAGAAGAACACATTTCGACTAGGCCCACAATTTTTGGGCCCCTAAATGTCAAAAAATGTCGTTTAGGGCCTCAAAATGGCCCCGAAAGTTTGGGACCCTAAAAACCTTAGAAAAACTGCCAAGGAGGAAAACTGTATTTCGAGCCATTGGAATAGGTGAGTGGCCACCGATATCCATCTGGATAAATCCTCCTCCATTAGGAAGAAATGGTCTCCATTGCGACAAGTTCCCAGGGAATATTTTGTTGAATCTGAATCTTGGTGAGTTGTTCACCTTGCTGAAGCAGTTGTCTTGCTTGGCTTGTTGAAGGTTGTCATGAAACTGTTGTTGGAAGGGTTGGATCCATTCAACCAATTTAGTTGCATGATCTACCTAAGTGTGTGAGGAATATGTCAATGAACATGCAACAAGAAGAGTATGAAGGGCTCTGTTATAAATTTACTTGATTGGATAGTGTGGAGGAACCCATGTACGTACAGTAAGAATATCTTTGTTCTCTTCTACAATCTTTTCGATCTTATTATGCTAGATAGAAAGGTCTTGTGCCAAGGCTATAGTGGTTGCAGTGTCCTTCTATTTTCCTTCTGACTGGATCGTGAAGAGGCTAAAATTTATGGTATGAGATATTACTTTGAGACATTGTTTTGTCGAGATAGTATTCAAAACTACCTTCGGTATCCTATAGAGTTTCCCCCTAGAGTAACAATGACAATACAAGGTCGAGACTCATAAATAGCATAACACTTCCACATATATGGTTTTCCTAACATAACATCACAGAATTCCAATGGGGAAACATCACATAGTACCCCATCCTTGAAGGGCTTGATGTCGTAGGACAGAAAACACGGTTGGCTAACGTGGAGATCTCAACCATAGTGAAGCCACCCGATGTTGTATGGTTGTGGGTGTGGTGTTGTCATCAATCCAAACTGCTTGAGGACCTGATCTATTGAGATGAGGTTCTTTTGGCTTCCGCTATAAACAATGAAATGCGGTGGGGTTTCCTTCACCCATATTTGTGAATGGAAAAGGTTCTCCCCCTCCTTAAGATCCTCTGGTTCTTCTAGTTGGATTGTTGTGGTTGCGACAATAGCAATGGGTTTTTCATCAATGATTCATCTCCCTTTATTATTTTTTTAATCAAAGTTTAAGTTAGGGTTCGACTCTTTTTCTTTGAACTCAGACACCAATGACTATTTTGAGAAACATTCATCGGTGTTGTTCCAAGGGATTTTATGGAATTCACACCACTTTCTAGTGTCCTTTTTCATTTTCCTGTTACCCTTATTTTCCTATGGCTTAGACTGGTTGTCTTGAGGTTGGTTGTTATGTGAGTTAGGTTCATCTTTACCATACTTTGGTTGTTGTGGATTTGTGGACCTAAACTCTCTCTTGTTCTATTTATTAAATTTGTGTTCTATTTTGACATCATATCGATAAGTGGCTCCTAGTGATGAAATGTCCAAAAATCCCATCTATGTTTATATGTACTTGTGTAGAGCCCCATGGTATTTTAGAACCATATGTCACTCAGAGTATTTGATACCTATATTAGTGCACAAAGTATGGAAGGTATTTGTGAACTCAGACACTATTTTTCCCCTCTCTTGATGCAGTGTGTTCCATCTCATGTACTGGTCATCATAGTTTCCAATAGGGTAATATTGTTCCTTGATGGTGTTGGAATACTGAGAGGGGGGGCGTGAACCAGTATGAACACTTTATACCACTTTTAACCATTATATGTAATCTTTAACTTTGTTAGCATTATATCATCAATATATCATGAGCATATAAACATAAGTAGCATCACATCAAAAATATCACATCAAGTACACAATACACCAGAATATACGTGGAAACCCAAATGGGAGAAAATCATGGAATGTTTTCTTATATATCAAAGAATACATTCATTGGAAGCACCAACTTCCCAATTCTCTAGTTGCAACTGGAAGGAGGCTATGACCCCATATTTATAGGCTCCAACCTAAAGGAAGCTACAACTCCCTGAATTCTCTAGCTCAAACCAAAAGGAGGTTACAACCCCCTAATTCTCAGGCTCCAACCTAAAGGAAGCTCCAACTCCCTGCATTCTCCAACACCAACCAAAGGGAGGCTACAACCCCCTTTCCTCGCCCCGTGTTGTCGCCCTGAAATAAAAGTGTATACCAACTATCACTACCACAATCACTGCCATTGTCACATCAAACTGTAACATGTCAACCTGTCACTGTATCCAATATGTCATTGCCAACCTGTCCAACCTGTCACTGTCACTGATCTGGGATCTTTTCATCAATGTGACTTATAAAATAATTGTATTAAATGAGCATAAATTGAAGTGCACCATAAAGAAGGAATAACTCAATAATTAAGAGAAATATGCATCATATCTGAACTTAAAAATTGATAACGGAGTTCATACCTAGTGGACTATGTCTCTGGGTCCTGCTCTCAAATGGGTAGGCCATTTTATTAACTCAGCAAAGGAATTTGGAAAAATACATAAGTATACCTCATTATGGAGTTAAGTTGTAGAATATTTTCTCAAATCATAAAATAAAAAAAACCATTAAATTCATGGCATCGAAATACCCAAAAAATATTGTCTCCATGCCTCGATATGAGTTTGGCACTTTTAGGCCCTTGAGAAAATTCATCTCGGTTTCTGTGCCTACACTTGCAATTAAATTCATGGGAATTTCTTGATTTACATGTTTTCCATGCGGTCACACACCCCGTAGTCTGACCACTAAACTTTGGAAAACTCAGCTCTTAAGTAATATTGGCGAGCGAATATACCAAAAAATCCATTTGGCTAGTTGGTTGGTGGATATATTTAAGGTTCTTTCGTTAGAGGAGGTTTTGGGGTGAAGACCGTGGACCCCCATTTTTAATACACACACACACACACACACACACACACACATATACATTATCTATTGGGATTGATGCTAACTTTGGAGTGTGGTTTGGATGTGGTAGATCTGGCGATGAATTTAGCAGACTGTGGATTGGTGCCAGCCAACCCCTTACCCCTTTTAAAATTTGGTTGATGGGCATCCTTGGGAATTTTCCTGTTGCCACGTGGTAGACCATGACTGGGCCACGTGGTGGAATTTCATTGGACCATGTCAACTGTCAAGTGGTTGTACAGTCTTCCACTTGGATGTACATCCATGTGGCACCTTCCCATTAGTCCACGGATTTGACTGGAAAAGTCCAAAAATGAGTGATGTGTGGCAACCTCTAGTGCTACCACGTCAACATGACATGTGTCTCCCTCTACGTGTTCCATGTACACTGTACGTATGATTACATCATCCTTACTGATGCTAACATCGACAATACAGATGCTGACTCATCCCTGTTGACTAGGCTAGGTTGACCAAAACTTTGACCGTGAATATCTTTTGATCTATAACTCTGTTTGATGAGCCATTTATGCCATTGGAAATATTGTGACGTGCTCTTCACGATGATGCCAATTTCACTAATTTTTTATGACTTTGAATTTTTTCCCTTTCTCTATTTGTTGAGGCCATTCTGAGCTTCTTAGGTTTCTTCTGCGAATTTTGAGTTATCCTTAGTCTTCTCTAGATCCTTTTTAGATCATGCATTCCCACTGAGATATTTTTGGACCACCAAAATATTTCATCAACCAACATATAAGTGAGGGAATATTTCCCTCACCTTGTCCTTCTCAATCCACTTTGCCTTGCTTAGATGTGTGCCCTTAAATACCACTCGAAGATAATCAACATCACCCCTGCATGAAGTCCTAGTCCTTCTGTCCAGGATGATATCTTCCTTCAACTCGTCCAAGTACTCAAGAGAAAACTCATCAACTGAAGGTATTGAAACTACCTCACCCTAATCCATGATCATGGGAGGCTAAAACATTTTCACATTTTCTACATTTACCACTAAATAAATCTTCATATAAGGTGGAAGATCTAGACAAAAAACATCAGTATTGATTTTCTCCAAAATAGTGAAGGGTCCATATTAGATGGCCTTGATTTTATTTCCTTCACCCTTCAATCTCTCCTTGTTGATGTGAAACCATACCTGGTCTCCAACCTTGAATTGATGATTAACCATGTGCTTGTCATGTCAAGATTTATACTATGCTTGGATTTTCTCCAATTGTTCCCTGACTACTTGGTGTACCTGCTAGATCCTCTGAATGAATGTGCGGGCCTTGTCTTCATTTCTTTCTTCATTTGAATCGACATTTATCCCATACATAAATTCCAAAAGGACCTTAGGAAAATATCCAAAACATGTCTCGAAAGGCGAACACTGAGTGGAGGAATGTAAGGCTCGATTGTAAGCATGATATACATAGGGTATATGTTCATCCCATAACTTGGGATGCTTGTTGCAGTAGCCTCGAAGAAAAAGTACCAATGTTCAGTTAACAACCTTTGTCTGTATGTCAGTCTATGGATGGAAAGAAGTGCTCCTCTTCAACTTGGTGTCCATCATTCTCCACAATATTGTCCAAAAATCCCCAAGGAATCGATTATCTCGATCCGAGATAATGGATGTGGGTAACCCAAAGTGAACCCAAACATACTAAAAGAAGAGATTAGCATTCTGCTCAACAATGATCTGCTTTTCACATGACATCAAGATACGCATCTTGTTGAACCTATCCACTACAACATACAAATAGTCATGACCCCTTTTCGACATTGGTAATCCCCCTACAAAATCCATGGAGGCCTACAAGTAGAACACATCACACACCCCTTTACATATTTAGTTACAATTTCTTTCATCTAAGGCTAGTAACAAAATCTCTGCAAATGAGCCATAGTTTTTCCTACCCCAAAATTCAGAGACACAAGAGAAATGTGATCTTCTCGCATTACATGGACTCGTTCACTTGTAGGAATACATAACTTTCCAAGTTGGTAGAGTAGTTTTCCCTGTAAACAATAGTTCTCTACCTGTGCAGCATGGGTTAGATTCTCAAATACTTCTTTAAAATCTTCATCAATGACATATTTTTCCACATATCTATCATGAGATAAAGAAGCATTATTCAAAATAATAGAAGCAACAATAGGAGGTCTAGAAAGCATATAAACTACCTTGTTACTCGTACTCTTTTTGTATTTGATTACCAAATGAAATTGATGAAGAAAACCCATCCACCTGTAATGTCAAGATTGTTGTATCTTGGTTTGTGTCTGGAGATACTGTAAGGGTTGATGATCTGTATGTATGATTGTTTCATTCCCTAGCAATTAGTGCTTCCATTTATTTACACTTTGAACTAATGCATACAACTCTTTATCATATCTAGGATAGTTAACAACAACTTGGTTAAAAGTTTCAGAGTGGTAACAGATAGGATTATGATATTGCATCAATATTGCACCCATGGCATATCTGCTGGCATCTATCTCAATCTGGAAAGGTTGTTGAAGATTCGGTAGTGATAATACTGGTGTGGTATTGATATTTTCCTTCAAAGTGTCAAAAGATTTTTGTTGCTTTCCTCCCCACTGAAAAGTGTTCTTCACACTGGTTAAGGCATGCAAAGGAGCTGCAATAAAAGAGAAGTTTGAAATGAATCTCCTCTAGTACTAGACTTTACCTAAGAAGCTATGTACTTCGGTTACACTTTTGGGCTTAGTCCAATTTACAATTACATCAATATTGTAAGGATCAATTATCAATTGTCCTCCTCATACAATATGACCTAAGTACACAAGTGCAGTCTTACCAAATTCACATTTGGAAAATTTTACATACAACTTTTCCCTTTGCAAAGCATCCAATACTTGCTTTACATGCCTTACATGTTCATCCCAAGTCCCACTAAATATAATAATATCGTCTAAATATACAATCACAAAATCATCTAGGAATGGATTGAATACATCATTCATCACACACATGAAGGTTGTCTGAGCATTACAAATCCCAAATGGAATAACTAACCACTCAAAAAATATCAGTTTGGTTTTAAAGGCAGTTTTCCATGCATCATGTTATGCAACCCTGATCTAATGGTATCCATTGTGAAAATCCAACTTAGTGAAATAAACAACATTCTTTAATTGATTAAGTAAATCATCTATACAAGAAATATGGTATCGATTTTTCACCATGATTTTATTTAAGGCTTGGTAATCAACACACATTCACCATGTTCCATCCTTCTTTGGCACCATCACGATCGAACAACCAAAAGGAGATGAGTTGGGCCTAATGACCCCTTGATCCAATAAGCCTTGTACCTTATTTTTTATCTCCGTCATCTCTACAACTGACATCCTATACAAGCCCACATTAGGAAGAGGAGAATCATGTTGAAGATGTATTTCATGTTGGATTTCCCTCTTAAGAGGTAATCCATTTGGTTCCTGAAAAATATCATACTTAGAAACAATATCAATTAATTATTTCTTATGAGAAGGATCACATCCTTGGAAGGTGTCGGATGTTCCGACATCCTTTTCCCTTATGACCATGAGTACATATTTCCTATTAGTGTTTATGAGTCTCTTCATTTATCCTGCAATAACAAGTGTGGTGTTTACCCTCATGTTGTGGGATCTAACAATATATTCCACTCCCCCTTTAGTAAGGTGATATTTGTTCTCATGACGAAAGAAGATTGTTTTTCTATCATAAATATAAGGACTCCCTAGCACTATGCCACATATATTAAGTGATACAACATCCAAATCCACTTCATCAATCAACTTTGAAGCAATACAAAATCTGACCCTACATTGCTTGGTGACATTAAGTTTTTCTTTATCACATACCCGACCAAGATGATAAGGCTTTGGATGTGGTCTAGTTTCAAGACCCATCTTTTTGAAAAGTTCTTCAGATATCAAGTTTAGTTGGGAACCTGGATCAAATAATGTATCTATCTTAGTGTGCTTAGATACAACTCCTCTATGAAATAACTCGTTCCTCTTTCTTTCATCATCATGAGATTCATTATTGGAATTTGAACTAGCATGAAGGTAATATTTACCTTGTACTCCAACCACTGTGATATTTCTGTTGTCTCCTGAATCAGAACTAAGATATTTTTTCACTGTAGCAACGGTATTTGTCTTCTCATTTCCACTGAACTCTTTCGATCTCTTCTTTGGATGTAGTTTCCAACAATCTTCATCATCATGACCATTGTTGCACATCTTTTGTCACCTGAATGAGCAAAAAAGAGGTTCTTACAAGCTTAGTTGGGTTAGCTAAGCAAGACAACAGTAAAGGAAAGGGTTAGAAGAATAAAGAATAAAAGACTAAGCTAAGAATTAAACTAGGAATGATAAAAACAATTAAACTATAGTGCACAAGGAAATAAGAACAAGAAACAAACAAGACTCGTGTCACCAATGGAAAGGATTGTTTTAGTGAAAATAAAACACCAAAGAGAAAGGGAGACTTTGGGTTCCTTCTTCCTCCAAGGGAGGGCTCTTGGACCCCCAAGATTGATCTCTTCTTACAACTTGAAAGAAATGGTGATAGAATTGTTGGATCATGTTGTCATTGATGCCAATGGTTTGATTGATTGATGTCAAGTGATTGATTGATGTTAAAGGATTGATTGATTGATTATTGATGTAATATAATATGTATTG
>JZKD02S1768052.1:128867-149715 GCA_000966675.3 Picea glauca | reverse complement strand
ATTTATTACTGCTCATTATTGGATAATAATTCTACATTGATATAACATTTGAAGAAAAAGGATTAAAATTACGTTATTACTGATTCACCCCCCCTCTCAGTAATCCAACAAGAATCCCAAGCTAATTCACTCAAGAGGTGATGTGAATAGCTCAAATGGAATGGTGTTAGTATGCTCTTGATGAGAAAATAGGATTCCCCAAGAGAATAGAAGCAACACCATAACCTTACAGATGAATTCCTTGAAGATGTAGTGCACCCATGGCCTCTTTTTATAGCACAACTTTGAGGTATTATGCAACCAGCTTTTAGTGTGAACAAGGGGTTGTTTAGGGAACCTTTAGGTCTTTGACCAGCCACCAAGCCGGATTCAGCCGAGATTTGGATGTCAAATTGACTTGGAAGTTGAACCAAAAGTGGGTGGGAGGCCGATCGACATTATAAATGCGTCATTCTCAGGTGTGCGTGGCTTTTAGCATCCATAATCGTGCATCGTGTGCATGTGCACTTTTCCTACGTTTCTTTATGGCGCATGTGCACGCGCTCCCTGTATAGTCATAGCGCATCCTGGTTTTATAACTGGTTGTATAGTTTTGGACCTTTTGGAAATTATTTTTGGTAATTTTGGTCCATGGGTGAACTTAATAGCTGTTTGGAGATGCTAGATTCCTGTAACCATTTGTGGATGAAATTTCAGTGATAATAGATGCCCCTTGATGGATGAGGTTAGGAGCATACGTATAGCCGAAATTCATCAATGTTTCTTCTATTGAGAGTACTATTGTAAGAAAAAGAGATAGCGAGAGTATCAAGAGTGACCCATTGGAGGAAGAGGGGAACTTGTAGGACCCGACCTTTCTGAAGGTGTGAAAAATAAATTGTCTAAAAATGAGGCGGGCATGCCCCATGCTCGTGTCATGTAACTCAAAACATGTGTAAGATAGTAGCTGAAGTGGTATGTTGGTGAAGATGAGTGCAGCACCCTCGGGGGTGTGTTGATAAGAGCAGAGGACAATTCATATAAGGAACAATACTCTAAAAAGTAAGCAATGACACTTGGAGGAAGTATCAAGGATTTGGCAGGCATTGATGGCCCAACAAATTTCAGAGGTCTTCGGAAAATATAAAAACAACTGCAATACTCGCAAAGTAAGACCCATCGTAATATTAGAGATTGTTGAAGCCAAATGTTATGGGGGTCAATGACAGCAGAGAGCAATGATGGTGCTCCCTGTGCCATCCAAGAATCCTCATTGTAAAGGTAATGAGATTCAAGATACTGTCGCCCTTCTGGAAACTGTGCCGATGTCGGCAGAAAGGGAGACGTGACGCTAAGAAGTGAAGGGCTTTAGGAAATTCACTGGATGGGATCAGAAACTGAGGTACATGGATGAAGTCAAGAGGGGTGGATACTCAAGACTTCACTTGGTTGGGGAGATATATGAAGTGGCAACAACCGTACAACTAGGTCGGGTGTCAGGGGGACAACTAGATGGGGGATAAGTTGTGCCAGATGTGGGACAAAGTGAACAAACTCAAAGAGCAGAGGTAGGTGGCCTGTGAGATACTCAAGGTTTATGGACTATGTCAATAGGAGTAGAATATAATGGATGCCCCAACCAAGAGCGACATGGGTTGCATTTTCCAAAAGGAAGAAGGGTGTCAAAGGTGATGACAAAAAGCTATGTAAATGTTGGAAACAAAGTCTTTGTACAATTACCAAATAAATAAATAATTAGGGATGTGTGTACAAATACGAAAATGGGTGCCCCAGTGCAAGATGGTTGTGCCGGTTAGGGCGAAATTTGCGTGGAGAACTGGTGGAGGGTGGGGGGGCCATGGGTGGGTTTCTGTATGAGGTAAATGGAATGGAGGGAAATTTGCAGATCGACAAACTGATTGTGGATTAAATGGATGGTTAATGATACTGCGGAGGCATAGTCAAAATAGAACCTTGAAGAGATAACCTGGGAGTCCATTGGGAAATCTAGAAAAATGAGGAGAACGAGTATGTGATTGATTCTTGAAAATGCATAAGACTATCAAGACTCCCATACCTAGGGGGTGAAAGCAACATGAGTGTCAAAGTGCCAAGGGGGACTATGAATGGGACAACTCATGTGGGGGGCAGTGCTACTGGGTGACAGTACCAAAATGTAGTGGAGGTGACAGTACTGCAGAGCCGGATATGAGGATCCTACAGGCAAATTTCAAAGGCTGTGACTGGAGATGTAATTGAGATTCAGAGGGAATGATTACATGCCAATGTCGATCATATACCTGAAGGGGATGCGCAGATTTGTGAGGGACAAGTACCTACACACATTAAAACCAAATACCCGACGTGAACAATATCTGAAGATAACGAACATAAAATAGTTATTTGATAATTTTGAACATGAGCATGCGTACCTGAACGGGGTATGATAAAATGGCTCCCCGGGGGTCGAGGATGGATGGTGACCCGGGAAAATGTCTGTGTAAGCGGCCGAAGATGGTTAAGAAAATGGAGCTTATGGGCTCCTGTACCAAAAAATGAAAGTGGGGAAAAGGGCTTAGATATGGACGGTGGGTCCATAATGCCATCCCAGTTTCACTGACACTATGGGCGATCGGGCGGTAATTTGGTGGGAAGACATGGACCTCCCCTTTGCTCGAGGACTGATGAATAAATATAATGAATTACATTCACGAGATCATTGGTATGGAGTTCTGGAGGAAGCTCAGGAGGATGTGTGTGGCAGATGTATGGGATCTTTCTTCTTCTATCTGCCCCTAGCCGCAGCGATGGTTCTAGTGATTGGGGGTGAGGGTGGTGTGGTAGGAACAAGTATTGGAATCTACACTAGGATTTCCTCTGACTGAGGAGAGAGGGATGGTTGAGGAACCATCTTGGTTGGATGTAGATACCATACTAGGATTTTCCCCTGGAGGGGGGGAAGATCTATGATAAGTGGTGTGGTGGCGCTCTTAGGGAACTCCTGAGGTAGTATTTATTCAACTGGTGGAACTTTGATATGGGGAGGGGACTCAGTGATAGGAGTCTTGTCTCCAATGTATGTTACCTTAGAGGAAACTACACACACTTGTGCTGAAAAAGATGGGTTTAGGAATGGTGGTGCTCCCTGATAAGTGCCCAACATGGATGAGTCTTGGAATAATCTAAGGCCAATGTTGGCAACTAGAAAATCATTCAAGCTATCACGAACAAGAGAGAGGATGTTATCGATGTTGGCAGAATGGTTAGGCTCATAATGTTTAAGTTGGTCGATGGTGACGATATTCCCATTATGGGGGAACATCATTGTACGAAACATAGAAGAGGCAACTTCTTTCATAGCATGCATGTAGTTGCATCCGAACAATATATCATAATCAAGTTGGGCATCGATAACTTCAATTTCAATGAGGATGGTTTTTCCCCCAAGTTATATGGGGACATTTTGACAAAGCCCTACGGAAGATGTTGGTCGACCGCTGTAAGCTCGAAGGGTGATGGTAGAGGGTACTAGCTCAGGGGAGCCAATTTTCTGCCATACGTGTTTATACATGATGTAGGTGGATGCACCTTCATCGATGATACACCGATAAAATTTGGTGTTCCAGATCTTAACTAGTATCTAGAAGGCTACTTCCGCGGGAAGACGTGGTTCTCCGTTATCTGAATCAAATGTGATCAACTGCGTGTCAGTTGTGTCGACTACCCCCAAGGTAGAAAGCAAGGGTTTTCGCTGTGATGGACAGGTTTGGAGGACCTCCAACACAGACATGGCTACAAGAGACTGGGCCTAGACTATAATTATGAGAAGCCCTAGCATGAGGGTTATGCACATTTTGTTGTAAAGGCATACGTGGTATGTGAGGAATGGGTTCCACGTGAGGACGTGGAATCATCAATGGTTGTCCTGTAGTAGTTGGAAGAGTTTCTGAGGTGGTTGGGGTAGAGTCGGGAGGCATACCATATTGATGGTTGTAGGTTTGCAGAAGAATTTTTTCACTGGTGAGGAGGACACTGTGATCAACCGAATACCCGGGTTGAGTGGCACCCGGGTTTGGATATTGCCCCATTTGTGGTGGGGTAGGTTTGATTACTTGTTGGGTGTTCATCACACCTTGATATGGAATGGGGTTTTGAAAAACAATTGAAGGAAGTGGTTGCAAATATTGTTGTGGGGCCTGCTGAGGGGCAGATAGTGTCAGAGGGCCCTGTGAGTTCATGGATGCCCTCATCCATTGGAGATCAGGAATTTGGGGTCAATGATGAGTATAATGACCAAACTCACCACAAAGGGCACAAGGGAAGTTGGTCTGAATATTGTTGTTATTTTTCCCTTGGCGTTTAGTATTGCCCCATTGAGGGTTTTGGTTCCCTGTGTTTTGGTTGCCCTCAGTAGGTTGGTTCTGGTTTCCTCCTAGTCTGGGATTATTATTGTTCTAGTTTTTTCCTTTCTTTCTGGTGTTGTTCGATTGATGGGATGGATTTTCCGTATTCAGTTGTTCAAAATTTTGATATTTCTCAATGGGAGAGGGTTGAACAAAATTAACCCCAGTGTGTGGATGTCCTTGTGGTGGAGCCATGGGCTTTGGAGGGCCAGGAAATGGGAAGTACGGATTATGTTTTGGAAATGATCCATAAGGTACATAGGAAGGCGTGGTTCTTTCGCTAGTTCTTATGGTATAGGCTGAGGTAGAGGGAGTACCAGTGCTTGGTTGAATAGGTGGGTGTATTATGGGTGTTGGAGGGGGTCCACTAATGGGTGGAGGTAGGGAAACAGGGTATGACTGTTGATAAGAAGGAGGAGGATAATAAGAGATTCCTCCATATGTCGGCGAATATTGGGGTGTACCATACATGGGTGGTTGTTGAGGTTGTGGGTTGTGGTGTGTAGTGTTACCGATCAATCCATCTGCTAAGTGAGACATCCCAGGTTTGTCTTGGTTGAATGGCACAATTCTTGGGGCATCCAGGAGTACCGTGTATAGGTATCTGGACTGGGCGTAAATGAGTTTGAATTTTTGGGTGTTGCTAATGGCTTCTTCTTCAGACTGGGGGAAGGTGGTGGCCACATCTTTGGCAAGGAGGGAAATAAGTGGTTTGAGGAATCAATTGAGACATTGTTGGGCGGTAGAGTCAACTTTGTAGAGGCTACATCGTTAAAGCCATTCATGGATGTGGTCAACAATATGTGTGGAGGTAGTTTGTTTGAAGTCTGAGAGTAGTTCAAGGCCATTGTCATGACGAATTGGTAGTTGAAAGAAGGTCAAAAATGCTTTGGCCAAGGATTCAAAAGTCGCGTGGGATCTAGATTTTTCTTCTACATACCATTTGGCTGATGGGCCAGTGAGAGTACGTTGAAATAACCTCAATCAGACAGAATCATCCATGATGTTGTTTGAAGAACACCATAGGTGAAAGGTCATGATATGGTTGGCGGGATTGTCTCCTGTTTTTCCTTCAAAGTTGAGAATGTTTGAAGGAAGTTTGGTAGGCATTGCAAGCCATGTGGGGTTGTGTAATATAGGATCATTAGTGATTTTAGTGAGATCCAGGATATTGAGGGAAGCCAAATATGGCATATGGGGTGGTGGTGGAGGATTAATTATGTCCATAGTGTGAGTGGTCTGAGTACCTAACCCTTGGAGGGGGCTAGGTGGGGTTGTACTTCCTCTTTGAGAATAAGTTTCCCTACCGCTTCTATGTAAAGGAGAGTGAGTGGATGGTTGACCTTGGGAAGTGGACCCAAGTAAGGTGGAGCCAATCAATGATGATCCCAAGACAATGGCACTCACAGGGTTGTGAGAAGGAGGAGCCGATGAGTTGGCAAGACTAGTAACTCCTCCTAGAATAGGAGGGAGATTTAGCAAGAATCTAGAACGATGAGGGTTTTGTGGGTCCCCTATGATGTCCGACTAGCTGAGTGAATGTGTGCGAATGGTGGTGAGAGAAATAAGTAAACAAGAGCCTTTGCTGTAATTTCTTGAACCTTCACAATATATTTCCAAATCAGAAGGGCATCATACATAAAGTGTTTTGATAAAGAAGCATATATGCGATAGGTGAATTTTGTCTGTGTGGGAGAATGAAAAAAAACAAATGCTTGTGTCCTAAAAGATGTAACGTCCTTCTTCTCAAATAGCACTGGACCTTCCAATAGCACTCGACAGTGGGGTATGAAGCCACCGAAAGAGAGACTAGTGAAGGATGAATCAATCAGTTATAATGAGGGGTAGAGGGGGCACATCTTGAAAGAATTGGCGATATTTCCCAATAGCCACACAAAATCTGATCAAGGTGCAATTGCAACCCAAAATTGCCACTTGGGTAGATGTCCTAAAATTTCGTCACTAGGTACCTCAGTCAAAGTGCAACATTTAGATTTTCGGCCTAAGAAATTGTTCACGGGCTGGATCCCGTCCAAGAGGTGGGTGCCTCAAGAGGGGACGCATAGAACAACCGAACCTTGGCCTTCAACCCTTCACAGGTATCTCCCTGCCTTATGGTGTTAGGAACACTTGACTTGGAGGATTTAAAGTTCCCTATTTGACAACTTCTATTGTTTTGAAAATGTGAGAACCAGATAATGGGGAGTTGTTTGAATGCCTATCCCCGAGATCCTACCTAGACTAAAAAATTCTTTTGGCACCTCCTGTGGCAGAAAACTTAGTGAGTTTTTTAGAAACTTTTAGATGTGTTTGTGTGAGAGATTGGGGGTGTGAACCAACCTCGTTGAAATTAAATTGGATTGGATAGTTTTTTCAAGAAAAGGGGTGGGGTGTTTCGGAATCCCGTTGGAGGAAACTTACTTTGACCTCCACAACTTCTAGATAAAACTATGTGAGTGATTGGTGATCTTGTGTGTGAACAAGTGAAAGTGTGCCAAGTTTTAATAAATTAGGTGTCACCTTGCTACATGTGGACTTTGCTTGGTCCTTACAAGTATTTGATTACCTAATTAACTAAATGTCATTGGTACAACCTTGCGGAATTTTAAAATCCCTAGGAAACTAGCATGTGGACATGTGGATCCTTTACTATTCCTTTAACTCCCTAAATGTGATTTAATCTAACAAAGATTTGAAACTATCCTAGATTGTTAATATGTGGGCATGTATGGGCTCATTGCAAAACCTTTAAACTTCCCTAGTGATTTAATCTAAGAAAGAAAATTTCAACACTATCCTATCTTTGTAGCATGTGGGCATGTATGGGCCTTTACAATCTTAAGATGTGTTTGAAAAATAAACTAAGAGGAGTCTCGAGGGGGTTGTTGTCCTCTCCTAAAGATTTTGTCTATTTAAGGGAGACAAAATTGTCCCACAACCTCTTTCTAATTCTCAAGGTCGCTTTGAAGTGCGAGAGAAGAGCATACTCAACGATTGTTATCCAATTTCTGGTCCTAATGCAAGTTTTATATGTGATGTAGAGTGATTCCAACTTTAGTCAAAGTGGGCCATCCATGTGGGAAAACAAAAAAAAGAAGGAAAAGTTGTGATTTTACCCCGAAGTGCCTATGTGTTTTGACTAATCCCTTTATATGGAGAGGGAATGTAAGTGTAGTGTAGATTACAACATGCATGGAATCAACTTTAAGAAGGCTATGGGCCTTCCACAGATCATAAAAATCTTACAATGTGTATTTTTCTGCATAGGTGCACGGGTCTCAGACTAGACAGAGGCACTTTAAGTGCCAATGCGCAAACTAAAAAAGGTTGATGGGCACAGGTGTGCAGAAGGCACTGAGGAATACAGTGATTTTGGCGCACGTGCACATGATGCGCGACTATGGGTCGATAAACCCACGCACAGTTGTCACATGGTCGTGAAGAAAATTTTGGATGAAATTCCTTCAACTCAGCTTTGAATTTGGCTTTATGTAGGTCGTCTTGGGCCAATTATGGTACCTGCAGGGTAAATAAACAAAAATAAGAACTAAAATAACCTAAATGGGGCAGGAAATTAATACCTTTCCCCAGCAGAGTCACCAATCTGTTGAACCTCTTTTGTCACCTAAATGAGCAAAACAGAGGTGCTTACAAGCTTAGTTGGGTTAGCTAAGAAAGACAACAATAAAGGAAAGGGTTAGAAGAATAAATCATAAAAGAATAAGCTAAGAATTAAACTAGGAATGATAAAAACAATTAAACTATAGTGCATAAGGACATAAGAACAAGAAACAAACAAGACTCATGTCACCAATGGAAAGGATTGTATTAGTGAAAAGAAAAAACCCAAGAGAAAGGGGGACTTTGAGTCCCTTCTTCCTCCAAGGGAGGGCTCTTGGACCCCCAAGATTGAGCTCTTCTTACAACTTGAAAACTTGAAAGAAATGGTGAAAGAATCCCAAGCTAATTCACTCAAGAGGTGATGTGAATAGTTCAAATGGAATGGTGCTAGTATTCTCTTGATGATAAAAGAGGATTCCCCAAGAGAATAGTAGCAGCATAACCTTACAAATCAATTCCTTGAAGATATAGTGCACCCATGGCCTCTTTTTATAGCACAACTTTGAGGTATTATGCAACCAGCTTTTAGTGTGAACAAGGGGTTGTTTAGGGCACCTTTAGGTCTTTGACCAGCCACCCAGCCAGATTCAGCCGATATTTGGATGTCAAATCAACTTGGAAGCTGAACCAAAAGTGGGTGGGAGGCCGACCAACATCATAAATGTGTCGTTCAGGTGTGCATGACTTTTAGCATCCATAGTCGTGCATCGTGCACATGTGCAATTTTCATGCATTTCTTGATGGCACATGTGCGCACGCTCCCTGTATAATCATAGTGCATCTTGATTTTATTACTGGTTGTATAGTTTTGGACCTTTTGGAAATGATTTTTGGTATTTTGGGTCCATGGGTGAACTTAATAATTATTTGGAGATGTTGTATTCTTGTAACCATTTGCGGATGACATTTCAGTGATAACAACCATTCTTCCTACAATGAGCGCAAGATGGCTTTCCGTCTTCCCTCTTTACAGTGGCGGTATTTTTGTCCTTCTTTTTAAACTTCTTAAACTACTTATGTGGGAGATTGGAAGGTTTCTTTGTGGGATCTTCTTGAACATGTTTTCCCCTATTCTCAAGGTGAGTGGCTTGCACACAAACTTCATCAAGACTGGTGGGGTTAAACAATAGTAAAGTATGACGAATATAACTGTGAAGTGTGACAATATACTTCATTAAATTTTCATAAGAATCCAAACGAATGTTTAATGCAAGATATTTCTTCCTAAATTCTTCCATGAAACTTTGTATAGTTTGACCTTTACTTTGTCTTAAAGTTTGTCATTCCATCATTGCTTTATGTAAATAACCCAATGGATAAAATTACTTCCTTATTGCTGATTTAAATTCTGACCATGAGGAAAGAAGATTACCACACTTACTTTTTTATTGAAGTTTTCTCTCCCACCATATGAGAGTGGTGCCTTCCAACCGAAGAGAGGCTAGTTGCACTTTAACTTCCTCTTCATCAATATGTTGAACACGAAAATATACTTCAGCCTGTCGGATCCAATTATCTAGCTTTTCAGTATTAGCATCTCCATTAAACATAGGTAAATAAAATTTTACATCAATCTTTAACAATGGTTTCTTAAAAGAAGTTTTATGGTTAGAATCATGAGAATGATGAGAATGCTCAGAGGAAGAAGAACTAGAACTTGATGGTGAAGATGGAGGCTCAGGAGGATTTCCTCCAACCCCTTGATTCCCTAAAGCATTATCATTTTCTTGTGCTTCATTTTTCTTCCCTTTCTTCTTCATCCTCTTCTGGTAGTCTCCATACATTCGCTCGACCATTTTCGACATGCGATAAAAGACCATATGGAAGTTTTTCTCATGTTCATCATGTTTGTCCTCTTCAACCATTTTCTTCCTTTGGGATGCACGACCAACTTCAGGATTGAAAGTCTTAAGAGTTCCTTCACCCTGCTTATGCTTGTCCCTAGTAAGAATTCACACTCAACAATTCAAGTCAAAGATGATAGCTTTGATACCAACATGATCGGGGATATTTTCATCGATGTGACTTATTAAAGAATTGTATTAAATGAGCATAAATTGAAGTGCACCATAAAGAAGGAATATATCAATAATGAAGAGACATGAATCAAATCTGAACATAAAAAATTGATAACAGAGTTCGTCCCTAGTGGACTATGTCTTTGGGTCCTGCTCTCAAATGGTTAGGCCTTTTTATTAACTCAGCAAAAGAATTTGGAAAAATACATAAGTATACCTCATTCTAGAGTTAAGCTGCAGAAGCTTTGCTTAGATCAGAAAACAAATAGCACCATTGAATTTGTGGCATTGAATTACCCAAAAAAGACTGTCTCCATGCCTCGATCTAAGTCTGGCACATTCAGGCCCTTGAGAAAATTTGTCTCAGTTTCCATGCCTGCACCTGCCATTAAATTCATGGGAATTTCTTGATTTCCATTCCGTCTGTACGGTCGCACTCCCCCTGGTCTGACCATCGAACTCTGGCAAACTAATCTCTTAAGTGATATTGGCGGGTGGATATACCAACATAGACATTTGGCTAGTTGGTTGGCTGATATATTTAGGGCACTTTGGTTAGAGGAGGTTTTGGGTTCAAGCACGCGGACCCCCATTTTTAATACAAAGCATATATAAATATATGCTAAATTTCGAGTTTGGTTTGGTTGTGGTAGATCTGCCAGATCTAGTAGTGGATTTAGCGGACTAGAGGTTGGCTCTAGATAACCCCTTTCCCCTTTTAAAATTCAGTTGTTGGGAATCCTTGGGCATTTTCCCGACATGGAAGCCCATGACTAGGCCACGTGGCAGCCTTTCATTGGCCCACATCACCTCTTCCATGTTAGCCTACTACGTCACTTGTTGAGTGGTTGTACGGTCTACCACGTGGCTGTATGGACTACCATGTGGCACCTTCCCATTGGTCCATAGATTTGACAGGAAAAGTCCAAAAATGAGTGACACCTAGAATCCTCTGATGATGCCACATCACCATGATGAGATCAGCATGACACATGTCTCCCTTTGCGTGTTCCAGTACAATGTACGGATGATGACATCCTCCATACTAATGTTGATTGGGCTAGGTTGACAAAAATTTTGACCACGAATATCTTTTGATCCGTAAGTCCATTTGACGAGTCATTTACGTCATTAGAAATATTGCAACACGCTCTTCGCAATGATGCCAATTTCACTGAGTTTTGAGGACTATGTACCAAGTCATCAACCTATACCATACCAAGCATCAATTGTGTACCAAAACATGTAACTCTATAAGAAACCTAGTGTATGTGATCATAGACCTACATACCTTCCTCAACTTCAACAACAAGAGAATATCATCTTCATCAAACTTTACCTTAGTCTCACAGGACTAATTTTTGGATTAGTCACAAACCCCAACTTTTAACAAGAATAACTTTGTACCTATAATGAATAAAGGTTTGAAACTTGTACCCAAAATTTTTCAATGTATTCTCTACAATCCCTCCAAGTTTCACTTCTTGGAACATCCCAGAAAATGAGTTATAGAAAAAATGGCAGACCTTGCATAATTTTGGCTTATTCTAGAGAACGAACTTGTATAGCACTCCATGCGCAGAATATTTGATATCTGGCTATGAAAATCATACAAAACCTACTAAGAAATGAAATATATCCAATTCATTTGGTCCCACTAAATTTGTATCTTCTATGAATAAGTTATGACTGTTTTACCCAGAACACTTGATTGAGACTAGTTTCAGGACTAGCCAAAAATCATATTTTCCACATACTGTAGTTCATAAAATGCGACGACCCAGAAGCTGAAATTTTTACCACAGGTAAGTTGACATGTATTCTTAACTTCCTCCAATTTTCACTATCTGAATCATTCTAGAAAAAGAGTTATAGCAAAAAGGGTAATATGACGTTTAAATAACATACCTTAGAACATATCATCACAAGACTTCATCCTCCTTTGGAATTTTTCCCTTCTTTATTTCATATTCCCTATAAAATTGTCTTCATATCTCATTGGTTACCTCATATAAGAATCACTTACTCACATATAGTATATTCAATAGAATGTGTGTGTGAATGTACTTATGAGTGACTTCTTGAGGTGTATATATATATTTTCTAAGTAACCTCTTTCCTTAACTTTAGGGATTCTTGAAATTTCTTGTTACAACCAATTTACCCTTTCATTAATGACTTACAACCAATTAGGGGCTTTGTAACCCATATTCTAACCAATTAGGGACTTCTTAACCCATCTTTGGGGCTTCCAACTTCATGACCTCATACCTCCTCAACTGTGAGGAACCACGTGGCGTACCACCTATCAACAGAAACAACACTACAAGGAATATCCATCTATGAGTGTCTTACATGAATTTACATTTTCCTTCATGTCCATATTCCTCAACCAAATTTAGGTACACGTTGACACTTGAATCCATTAGGACTGAAACAGAAACCTCACGAGGATGTGAAATCCCCCTGCATTTTTATAGAGGTGATACTCCTCTTTACTTCAATATTTTCTTGGGACTATAGGTCTTAAAAATATGGGACTTTGCAGAAGTTTGTCGTGGTAATCAAAGAAATAAAAATATTACAAAAAAAATAAAAGGAAAATTTTTTTTTTTTTTTTTTTCTATTTAGAGAATTTTTCTGAGACATGACTAGGAACCACACACTTCATACATTTAAAGCAGATAAGAAAAGTTCCCTCACATCCATCATGGTTAAACTAAATATTTATGATCACATAAAAGAAGATGATCTGAATGCATAAGAGAAATTTAACAGAGTGGACACAGGGGAAGCTTAAATAAATACAATTATACATCAATCTCAAATACTTTATACTCAAAACTCAGAGTTACAAAGCACAGTCAAAACTGATCCCGAAATAGGTCTCTTGAAATTTCTAAAAAATATATAGTCTGTTACATATTATTCGAAATTTAAAATGTTTTTTTCCTAAGGACTGGGATTGGGGCTCCCACAAACCATAAATCAAATATAAACAATAATAATCTTGTATAAGGAGGATGATGGGTGGTAAAATAAAAGCAATACCTGGAAAGAAGAGAAGAGAAGTTATGAGACTTCGGTTAAACCTTTCTAGTCAAATAAGTGGAGTAATTGGATGAAGGAACTGATAAAGAAAGAAATATATGATCAACATAAACTTACTATGATGGTCTCTCATGTATTTACTTTCTTTTTGATGTCATGTTATTGTATTCATTAACGGTTATATGAACCATCTCAATTGTTTCTTTCCCATCGTTGGTCAATTTGTCGATTGCTTTATTGAACCATTCTTCAATATAATTTTTCATCGGTTCCACGTTTATCTAATGTCGTATTTTGATGTTGAATAACTCACCCTCCAAGTCTCTTAAATCAATGGAAATACCATGTAATGCTTCTTCATTATCTTGATTCTTCATAGAGTAGTCCACTAGACAATTGTCTATGTCGTCTTCATTATATTCAAGTATACCATAAAAAATTTCAACTGATAACCCTTTAAAAATCTCAACTTGTTCCTCAAATTGTTTCTTTGTTAGGAACATTGAGTTTAGGATTAATTTGGGGTCTTGTACTTCGTTAATACTTCCGGCTAGGTCTATCTCCTTGATCCTTTTGAACAATTCTTTCCTCTTTTATATAACTTGGTTTCATGCTTGAACAATATTATTCAAATTTTTAATATTTTACTTCCAACACACATTCAATTGTTTTATCCAACTTGGGGATGGAAGATCCTACTCTCTTATCCTTAGTTTTGTCATGTTAGAGACTTTGTTTCCAAAGGATAATACAACATCAAGTTAAAAACCTTCTTCGTTCTTTAGATGAACCTGCAAATATTCATGGAAAGCATGTTCCCTCGAGCCAAAAGAAATAATTTTTTTCGAAACCTCCCATTCCTCTGTGATCAATCCCATTATTTTCTTAATATTTCTTTCTACATAGCTCTTGGATGATGTAAGTAGGCTTGAATATCATTTCAATTTAACAGCGGGTGTGATGGGTCTGACTATTGACAAAGGACTGGAAAGAAGTGGAAGAGGCATTAAGGAACCTTCCAGTTCCTTGATCCTTTCTTTGAACTTAGTGTTTTCTGCTTCTAAACCACCTATGGAATCATCCAAAGAATCCCTAGTCGCTTTGTGAATTATGGAAATTTGGAAAGGCTGCAAATCCTTTAGTTCAACCTCTGAACGATATTTTCCTTTCTTATTTTTCATATCACCTTTTTCAATAATCAATTTCTTATATTCCTTGTCAAAGATCATGCTTTGGAAAGAAAATGACTCTTATTCACTTAATGTATCATTCTCAATGATCTCTAGTGATGAATTTTTATGGGTCGTGTTTCACAGCCGATCAATTGTGGGAAAACATTTCTCGATATCTACCTCGAGCTCTATATCTTCAAGAGAGAAGTTGTTGATCTCATTTTCTATGCGATGGTCTTCTTCCTCTTGCACAATTTTCTTCCTCTTATTTCTCAAAGGGAGCTTGTGTGAGCTATTGATTTTTCCCGGGGGGGATTCTTTTCTCCTCCGCCGCTTGAACTATTGTTGGTAAATTTCCTAGTTAAGTGGGTTGTTGGAGAATTTCTACGAGATGTGGTAGTTTTAGGGGTAACAACTAGAGACTAGGCGCTCTTCTCTCTGGGACCCTTTCCTTTCTTCTTGTAAAACTCATTAGTATTAAGTATTGTTTTCATGTCACCAACATTGTGAGTAGGAGTGCCTAAGGTGTTATCTTATTCTTCACTCAAAATAGTATGAATGAATGAGTTGATGAATCCTACAGACAACATATGTTCCATGAAATTTTTTTTAGGGTCAAACCCCTTTATCCTTTCAGCATACTTCATATTTACATTGTGGAAGTGATTCACAAACTCATAATTTTTTTTATATTCCTAAATATAAAGTCTCCAATTTTCCAAGGCAAGGGTATGAATTGATTTTTATGTTTCTCGTGGAAAAAGTGCAGCCGGAAATTAAATTTCCTTACTACTTCCATAATAAACATTTTATCAGACATGGTATGGAAGAAAAGAGGGATTCTCCTTGGAACAAAATATCATGATAACACTGTGATTTTCCATCTTCTCTAATGTCCCATTTTTATCCAAGAATTTATTTGCATGGTTTGATATCCTGGGGGTGTTTTTACCAAACAACAACCCCTTAAAAACTGAAATGAAATCATTGTAAACTTCGTAAAAATGCAAAGAAGTCTTGTGTCTCCACAATGCTTGATACCAGAAGATGATTGGATCAACTTCATAGTTCACTCTCTTATAGATAGTCAATCTTGGGAACTAACAACAATATGTTATCGCAAATACCAAATAAGAATCCATAAAGAACTTCTTGTCCCTTTTGTAATGTGACAATTGGGAGGAGATTTCAATGGAAATCAGTTTTCCCAAGATTTATCTTTAACTATAAAAATATAAAATATAAATAACCGTGCAGGAAATGGTGGTGGTGATTTCTTGGCATGTCAGCCTGGTAAACAACCAAGTGATTTCCTGAAAAGGGTTTTTAAATGAGTCGACCTGAATCTTGGTTATGTCTTCTGGGATAGTTGTGCGATTCTCCAAATTCTCAGGAAAGAGGTCCATGTCATTGTCATGTTTTTTTCTAAAAATATCTGCAATCCTCTCCTTTGAAGGTAAGTGTTGGCTCAGGGAGATTCAACATCTTACGAAACACTTGCAGTTAAAAAGAGATGGGGGAACGATCCTCGAGTTATATGATTCTCTGAATCAGTACATATTTCTCAACGCACCATGCAAACAATTCTTTACAATCGAATACCTTAGGGACACACCCTGCGCGAGCAATTCCGGAAGTCCAAATTATATCTTTCTGTGCAGTAGGAGATGAATATTACGTGTATGCTCTAGACCACTGAAAGTTATGGTCTTCAGGACCAAAAAAGTTCAAAGTATCACCACAGAACTTATGTCTGGTTGTTGTTTCCATAAGTTGATGAGATTGTTCTTTCGATTGGATAATAACTTGAAATGAAACCTTAATAAGATATAACAATAATATAACCCTTGGCAAACCATGCTTTAATGTGATTTAATGACAAATATTCTCGATCCCTTTTCTTACTAATGACAATCTTTATGGAGCTTGCATGATCAATTATTAACATTAAACCATACTAAATGTGTATTGGGAAAAGCACAAATATGGTAGGGACGGATGAGAGAAATTTGAATTTGGGGTTTTTTGTGAACCCGCCAACCCATGAACCCATGGTTGCGAATGATTGAAAATAGGCTAAGTATCACACAAAATTCGGTCGGACTTGGAAATAGGAGAAATGAAATACTTAGGGGCTCGGTACCCACGACAATTCCAACGATCATAATGTATATCATGGGTCTTTAGGTGCAAAATGGATATTGCAGAATTTGGAAAATGAAAGCTTGAACCTATGAAACCACGGTTGCAAGAATGGTTAAGTATATTATAATAGGGTGGTTGGTCAGACTCATGATATATGAACATAGATGGAGGTGAAGACCCATGAGTCCACCAATCCGTGAACCCGCCATTTTTTAAAAATGACTAAGTATAGTAACTAGAAAGAGAAAAGAGAAGAGAGAAAATAAAATGGGAATGAGGGTAGGTATAGAAGAGGGAAAAGAAATGGAAAAAAAAAGTTTGGAAAACA
This sequence comes from Picea glauca, assembly GCA_000966675.3. NCBI lineage: Eukaryota > Viridiplantae > Streptophyta > Pinopsida > Pinales > Pinaceae > Picea > Picea glauca. The sequence goes on along the minus strand of JZKD02S1768052.1, from coordinate 132,998 downwards.
GAAAGGGGAGGTAAAATTCGGAAGCAGTAATTGATCTCAACAGTACCATAACCACACCTCCGGGGATTCATGTAGACTTCATCAAATGCACCCAACACATCTGTTGACATAAACCACTCCATCAATGACAAATAAATCACCATCAATCTCACCCATATATCTAGGGCTTCCAGACTTCTCCAAGGGTTCACATCAATCTCCAAGGGTTGAAATCAATGAAAACCAACTGCCCAATAATACCCCCCTTTGGCATTGATGGAAACACTCATACTCCAATACTCATGCTCCTCCTGTGGCCATTTCTCCTCATTAATGTTTCTCACTCTCCCCCTTTGACATTAATGGAAAATGATCTCTCTCCTTGGGTTTTCTCCACTGTCTTCATGCATACGTTCTTTATTTTTGTTTCCATGCCTTTGGCATCATGGGAAAAAGGATAAATCCCACTATCGGTATGTCTCCCCTTGTCTGCATGCTACTGATTCTTCCTTTCTAGATCTATTTTTCTAATGATTTCTTTTCCCTTTGCAAGATGTCATGTAGATCAATGTAAGGCTACCTATATGTGTTTATTTTCCTCTCTTCCAGTGCTTGCTAATTTTTCATTGGTGCTTTCTCTTATAATTCTCTGATATATATGAAAATAATGCATTACTTGATTTCAAATGATTTGTCATGACCATACTGTTCAAAATTGTCCCTTTGATGATATAGCTTCTCTTGTAGGTTTCTATTTCCCTATTATGTTGTGCCTTTCCTTGCTTTCCTTTATGTTATAAACTGATTTCAATTGTAAATACATTGTTATGCATCTTCCCTAACCGAATTTTTATGTACCTGCTAAGTATCCATCTCTTTCCATATGTCATAAGTTGTCCATAACTCTGCTACTTAATTGTCCACAATACTGACTCATCTGACATTTTGTACTTCTACTATCCGACTTCTTTGAATATGTCTCTATAAATACTTCAAACTTATCAAAGGATGGTTCTATGATCGGTAGTAGCTATTGCACTAACTCCCACTATTCAATATTTGTATTTACTGGGAGTCTCCAAGATGAATGGCTCAGAACAATGGAGGAATCGACCCTAATGTGGATTAGTATTCATCTTAATATGTAGACTCATCATCTCTTTGAACTCTGACTTCTTCCTTTCTTCATATGGAATGATCTCACACTACAATTCCTAAAAGTACAATCTCTTAGGCTTGTTCTTTATTCACCTTCTCTTCTTTTCTTTGTTGCACTACCGTCAATTATGCGATCTATGGAACCTGGTATTTATTCACCAGTTCTTATTGTTTCTCATTTCTTCTCCAAACCTTCATGTATCTAACATATTCCTTTTTTCCTGTATATTTTTCTTGATCTCTTACTATTTCCAATCCTAAGAGTATGACTTTTTGGTGTCCTTCATTCATCTGATCTTCCTTTACCTATTCTTGTTTTCTTTTCCATGCTTTCTTATATCTGATATTAGTGTTCTCTTTTATAGAAGTATCCATCATGATTCTACAATTACAAGCTATGTGTCCATAGTTATGGAATTTGTAACATTCAATGTTATGTGGAGCCACATAATAATTTCTTGCGTGAAAATTTCTTCCATAAGCCCTGCAATCTGCAACTTTATGTACAAAGTTAGTACAGTAAAAACAATGACCATAAAATAAATTTACATACCTGGGAGTGAATTATATTATTTGTGGTGTAGTCCTTCTAAATTCCTACCTTGGTTGATCATGATCTTCTCTTTTGTTGATCCCTTCATTCCAATTGGAACTTGTTTGTTGCTTGAATGTGGAGGGTCTTCTTGAAGATGTATCTTTATCATTTTTCTTTTATTTTGTCTTACCGTGACTCCTTCCTTTGAGTACTTCTACATAACTCTTACTCTTTTGTTCATTCTTATTTCTTGGAAACCCAGAGTCCTTCTCTTCAACTTTCTCTAATGATGATGTGGATGTTTCCATTTTTTCATTGTTCTTGCTGAGCTTGAAGATTTTGTCTCTCATTGTGACAACTTCTTCAAGCTTATTAACCTCTTATTCTTTCTTCAGCATATGACTCTTCATGAATTCTTTTGTTCTATTTTCTTCTTCAAGTTGGATCTTCCAGGAGATGATTTCCTTTTCAATTCTACTTTCTTCTTGACCAAATTTTGCTTCAAGCTGATTTAAGTCCTCAGTTCTTTCCTTAAGATGATATGTCAAAATATTTTATTTTTTTCTCTGCTTCCTTTCTTTCGACTTCCAAACATTGTTTTTCTTCCATCTGACCTTTGTATGTTTCTTCAATGTTTATGGCTTCTTCTAGCTGAGATTTTAGTTTCACAATGACCTATTGGGATTCTTTGGAACTTTCTTGAGAATTCTTCTTGACTAATTGTTCTTCAAGATACTTGTTTTTCTTTCTTTATTTCATCAATTCTTTTAGAGCATTGATTAATTATTCTTCAATATCCACGATATCTTCTTCACAATATTCTCCTTCTGATTCTATCTGACATGACAAGCATCTTTCTTGTTATGTACATGCATCTTATTTAGCAATCTCTGGCTCTGTGATGAGAGACTCCTCAAAATAGAGATCATGTAGCTTATCCCAAAGTTCTTTAGATGATGAACATTTTCCAACTTTATCCTTAATTGGATTAGGTAATCCTTCCCAGATGAAATCCATTTCTATTTTTTTGTTTCTTTTCAATTCCTTCTTGGCTGATTTTTTTGGCTTCTTTTTAGCGGTGTATCCCGTAACAAATGAGTAACAAACATCGTATCTCTATTACTATAAAAATGTTTTCATCAAGATACTCCATGTTTCATACTCTTGACCATTCTGACCATTGAAATGTGGTATTCCATTTTTATACAAATTGTTTCTCTCCATGATCTACCTTCCAATGGTTAAACTATTTCCTGAAGGAACCTGATCTGAGACCAATTGTTGGAATAATGAGAGGGGGGGGTGAATCAGTATGAGAACTTTATACCACTTTTAACTAAAATATATAATCTTTAACTTTATCAATAGTATATCATCAATATATCATGAGCATATAAACATAAGCAGCATCACATCAAGTACATAGTACACTAAAATATACGTGGAAACCCAAATGGGAGAAAACCATGGAATTATTTCTTATATATCAAATACTACATTCATTGGAAGCACAAACTTCCCAATCCTGTAGCTACAACTGGAAGGAGGATATGACTGCCTATTTATAGGCTCCAACTTGAAGGAAGCTACAACTCCCTGAATTCTTTGGCTCCAACCATAAGGAGGCTACAAATCCCTAATTCGCAGGCTCCAACCTAAAGAAATCTCCAACTCCTTGTGTCCCCCAGCACCAACCGGAAGGAGGCTACAACCCCCTTTTCCTTTCCCCATCCTTCCACCCTAAAATAAAAGTGTAGAACAAATTCCACTACCACAATCACTGCCATTGTCACTTCCACTATCACTTTCACTACCATTGTTAGTGTCACTTCCACTGTCACTGCCATTGTCACATCAACCTGTAACTTGTCATCCTGTCACTGTCAACCTATCACACCAACATGTCCAACCTGTCATTGTCACCAAAACTCAACCATATCCTCTCACATTGATCATATACCAAGGACACCTCTCAACTATATTTCCAACTGTTGGTTGTGGAGCCTGATTATCTTCTTGATATAGAGGTCTTTTACTTTCAGCCGTGTTTATACCCCATGAAGTATTTACACCCCAGAAGTATGTACACTCTTCCATGTAGGGGAGTGTAGAGGGGGGGTACCCCCTCTGTGGGGTCTGGGGGCAAGTGGGCCCCCAGAGCAAAAATTGCCTTGTAAAAGTATATTGTAATTTCATTGTAAATCTAGACCATTCATTATAAGGTCACAGATATAACGATAGAGATTATGTTCGGGTTTTTTTCCCTAGAAGGCAACCCTCTTTTATGAGGGAAATGTATTGCGGCTATGTATGTTGGTGAGTATTGTATTCTAAGAGAGGATAATGTGAGAGAAAGAAGAGGAAGTTACAGCAGGTTTTGTTGTAGGTTGTATCCCTTCATTTTGTTGGATAATAATAAAGAAAGGACCTGGCAATTTCTCTGGTGGACGTAGCCCACA
>JZKD02S1768052.1:83209-110226 GCA_000966675.3 Picea glauca | reverse complement strand
TTCATCATCCAAATATGATTTGTAACTCTGTAATAGACCTGGTGTATATGATCACATACCTGCAAACCTTCCTTAACTTTAACAACAAGAGACTATCATTTTCATCAAACTTTTCATTAGTCTCACAAGACTAGTTTTTGATTAGTCAACAACCCTAACTTGAAATAATCATAACTTTGTACCATTAATGAATAAATATTTGAAACTGATACACAATTTTCTTCAGTGAGTTTTATGCAATTCCTCCAGGTTTCACTACTTGGAACCTCTAAGAAAATGAGTTATAGCAAAAATGGCACACCTTGTTGAATTATGTCTTATTCTAGAGAGATACCTTGTAGAGTGTTCCCCGCAAGGAATATTTTTTGAATTGATCTAAAAATATTAAATAGCATACTACAGAATACAGTATAACCAATTTTGGCACAGGGGAAAACCCAAGGTTCAACGCTCAAGAGCCCACCAAAAAAACCCTAACTACCAGCCCTTTCAGCAACACCTGCAAAGCACATGAAGTCTCACCCGAGGTAGAGGCAGGGGTGGTTTCAAGACTCAAGTGTCTGCAACCATAGCTGGGACAAATATATTTGATTATATTGTCTACAGAGCACCTAGCATTGGTAAATCATCAATATTAAACCCTTATTATACTTCGCAGGTGGCACAGAGCATCATGGTGTTCACTTAGATCTATGGTATTTCAGCACATAGTAAAATAGATTGGATCCAGCACTAATCATCCTCATATATATCAGATCTAATAGTCATATACATCTAAGAATCACATAGCATAAGTGGATACATCAAAGCACCTAGAAAAAGCAAAGATAAACACACTGAATCAAAGCACAAATCATAACACACAGATTTACGTGGTTCATGCCCACCCTGGGGCTACGTCCACCAATTCTTCTTCTTTAATAGCTTCAGTCAATCTAGTTATGGAATAGAGCTATCAAAATCCTACTCCACCTAGGACAGGAGGTCTGCGCGTACCTCGCCAGATCTTCCTTCCTCGAGTAGATCTAGCACAGAGCCTTCTTACGATCTGTGCACTCAGCACTTACAACACTTGCACTCAGCTCTACAAGTCTTAACACATAGCATGTACAAATCCTCTTACAATCACTTGGACTTAGCATAGCACCACCTACTTACATCACCTAGCTTCCTATTTATACATTACAAAAGTGGGCCTAAACATGGGTAAACCCACAGGATGACATCCATTTCCCATTACATTAACCCAAAACCCTAAAAGGGGCCCAAAAGTGGACCGAGATCCTATAATCTCTGCTTCGCCTGGCACTCCATCTTTGACAGGCTGTCAAAGTCCAAAAATGGTCAAATATGACCAAGTGTTCCTCAAAACTTGGTCAAGGGCCAACAGGCCCCCAACACTCACATGTGACTCGTCCCGAGTCACTCAGGTCTGATCAGTTCTATCTTGAATGCCTCAATCTTGGATCGAGCTACTTCGACCTGTTGTTGTGCCATGGACTCTTTCTCGGTGAACTTCTGGATGAGTGCATTATTCACCGACCCTTCTAGGCATTGTTGTGCTGAATTCATGACCTTCTCCAACTCTGTTCCTTGGCTCTCAATCTCTGTAAATAGATGACATGCCTTATCCTGCATAGGTTGAAGTTGTTGAGTTACTTCCATTACCTTGCTCTGGATCGTATGGATCTGCTGTTGGGTGGTGCATTTCTCATGAGATCAATTCATTCTCTCTACGGGTGATAGGGCCTTTAGCTGCATCTGTAGCTTTTCGGATTCATGCTTCACCTCCTGGAGCTGTGACTCCAATTTGTGCAATTCTGGATTCTCGATTAGGTTCTCATATATATGCGCACTTCTTCTACTTAACTATTTGCATTCCTCAGTGAGTGCCTTAATCCTTTCTATTGTGCTCTGGGCAGTCATTTCTTGTTGGTCGTGCTCTTCTTGTGGGGTACTTGGTATGGCCTGAAGATCTAACTCCACGACCCTTTGTTGAAGTTGTTTAATCATTTGGCGCTCTATGGGTTCTTCTGTCTTCTTCTCTAATTTGATCACAGAGAGAAATTCTCTGTTGACTACTTCTTCAATACCGATCTGCTTCGCGAGTAGCTGCTCTTTCTCTTTTTGGGTCTTCACTCTGTCTTCTTCAAATTTTTCTTGGAGAGTGTCCTTCTCTTGTTGCGTAGCTCGGCATTGTTCGATGATTTCCTTTGGGGCTTTCTTTAAGGACTGGGTGGCCTGAGATGTTTCTTCCTGCACTTTCTTGCGGAGTTGAACTGGTTCATCTCCCTCTTATGTTGTTCCTTTGGGTAGGGGCACAGTGGATACTGTGCAGCTAGACTGAAGTGCCTGTCGTACTCCTTGGAGTTCGATCTCAATTTTTTTGTTCACTGTCTCTTGCTTAGCTTCCTACTTTTCATTTATCTCTTATATAGCATTGTTCATAGCTGCGATAAGGAAATGGAAGTCATCTGGAGTGAGTGTGGTCTGCAGTTTAGTTACGGGTGCCTTTGATTTCTTTTGAAAGGAAGGTTATGGGGACAAACCCTTCCTCTTCTTTACGCTTTTTGCTTCATCTTTTGGTCTTTGTTAGACTTCTTATAAGTCTTTTCCCTTACCTCTTTTATCTGGTGTAATGGAAGTCGTCCTCACAGATAGGCTGTCTATATCCTAGGCTTCCTCGGCCTTCTTTGTCTTCTTTGTTTTCTTTGTCATACTGGGCCCAGGTGTATCCTTCGTAGCTTCTGGGTTGTCGATGTCGGATATTTCTGTGGGGTCTACTGAAACAAGAAGGTCTGTCGACCCTTCCTTGGTGATTTCCTCTAGGTCTTCTTCTGTCAGCGTATAATAAGACTAAAGTTGTTCCTTATGCTCATCAACGCATGTTGTAATATATATGAAATGGTGGTCTATGCTGAACTTCATCAAAGGTCGAAACTTGTGTAAAGTATTTGGGGTCATGCGAGGCTCAGACTGGATGGTGAGCTTCAACTGGGTGTAGTAGGTATGGTAAACGACATTAGATTTCCACTTATTGTTCAGATTGTTCAAGTACCATAGTGTACTGAACTTCAAAACTAGTGGTTCAATGGGGTCAAGGTCCGAGAAGGTTGCACCTTTTGGTAGCTCCCATGCAATGAAAGTTATGAGTATCAAGAGCCAGCTAAAATGGAATCCATGCCATTGATCTTGGGATTCTTTGCAGTCAATCTCTAGTTGATTCACCGGGTACTTTGCCCAGTTCATCTATAGTCCCTCTGCACACTTCCCTGCGAGGTCGACTACAAAGTTGGATACTTGTGTGGGTCGATTCTTGCGTACCAAATTCCCTGCAATCAGTTAACAGGAGAGGTGTACTGCACCACTTTCAATAGAAGATACCTTGAACATTTCCATAAGCTTCTTTGATCTTCTAAGCAAGAGCATGATCTGCAATCTTTCCAGGATAGTAATCGTGGGATTCAGGGCCCTGCATGCTAAGCTCGGTGATCTGATTGATCAATGCTGGATCAACTGTTATACGATGGTTTAACCATAACTATCCTCCATGGTAACTCACCAGCAGCAGCTTCACACAAGTATTCACCTCCTGGTGTCTGTTGAAGTGCAGTATCTTCATAACATTGAGCAAAGTGGACTGTGGGAGGTTCATCATCCAGGAATGAGGGACGATCTTTGAATTCTTTCCCTTTGTTCTAGTTAGGTACTTGTATGGGGAAAGCATGCTGTAAACTTTACGATCCCCCAGGTTGAAGTCACTAAACTTTAATGCTACAATATTGTATTGATCTATGCGGACTGTGCATACCCCTTTTGGAAAGTACGCAGTGACTAGAGTGTACTCAAAGTATCTAGGAACAATGTCTCTTCTGATCGCACCGCTCAGAGGTGGTATGTAAGCAGGTAGGATGGATGGAACCAACTTCGCACTGGCCATATCATATTTATGTTTGGTTCTTCTTTCTACACCAGCTCAGGATGTTTCTACTCAAGCAGTGGATGGGGAGGCTTGCACTCCTCTCATCGATGATGCCTGTAAACCAGTAGACAGTCCTCTCTCCAACATGACTCTTTCGGCTCTAAGGATAGCGAGTACCTCTCTTACATATTCTTCAGCTACGCTAAATTTGTCGGACATATACGCTCAGGATCAATATCTCAGGTTCTCAAAGTAACATAGGTACTGTAATAAAGTAGAGAGTAAGAGTGGAGTAATCATTGTTCACAATTCATGTAGTCTGTGGACTCAAATTCACAATTAGCAAAAGTGTCTTTCATACATGGTGTGATGGGGTAAGTAAGTAATTTTGTAACGGATCGTTTCTAGCGGATATGGGGCTTCATAACTCTTGTTTTGTCCATTCTGACTCGATCTAACGGTCTGGTGATGAGACATCAATGCTTTTTGATCTGTTCAGAGCAACAGTCGAATGGATATATCGGCCTCCAATGACTATATTGCTTCGCCATGGCGAAGTGACCCATGTCGTTGTGTTGATATCCTAACGAAGCTCCTATTCTACAAAGTGTCTTGCTACGAGGTACCATCTGGTATTTTATGTAATTTTTCAATCTGAGCCTTCTTCTTACTTATATTTCTAGCCTTCTTTCCAGTGAGCTTCGTATCGGTGATTCTTTTCCTATTTTGATTCTTATTTTCCTTGGGCATAGTCACTTCAGGCTGCTGAGGTCCTCTCCCAAGACTCATAGGTGATACTTCATCGATATCTAATACAAATGCCCCAATCTTCTGTGAATCCCCTAATGCTTTGGAAGCTTTGACATCTAGGTTTCTAGTGTTAAATAGCTTTGACTTGTTCTCCTATTCTTCACTCAACTATGTGATCCTTTTGGTCATGAAATATTTTAACTCTTGTCTCCGTTGTTCTAAAACCTTTTATTCTTCCTTCTTTCTTGCTTTCTCTCTTTCAATCCAAGGTTTCCCGAGTAACATAGTAAATGGGCTATTGTCCTCAATAAATTTGATAATCTCAAAATCTTCTTCTGTCGAAGTTCCATTGATGGTCATAGGTATCTGAGTGAGTTTTCCACATAACATATTCAGTTTTCCTCTAAATAGTCTTATTCCTCCCAATGAAGGAATCATGGTAAGCTTCCCTATAGCTTCCCAAGTTCTTTCTGTCATAATGTTCAATTTTGTTTCTTCGTCAGGAATACAGTCAATGTCAAAGTCTCCTATTCTTGCTTCGATTTTCTCCTTTTCTTTGAAGATCTCTGATAATCGTACATCTTTATGTTCCTTCAGGGTTTCTTTCATCTGTATTAATACTTTCTTTGATTCTTGTTGGGTTTCTGCCTTATGGTTTTCTTCATTCAGATTCATCCCTTCAAGTTTAGAAATCATTCTAGGGAAATCCAATACGTCGTGGTCCAAAGCTTTGCAACAGAGACAAATAGACCTCCCACCAAGGAATTCCTTAGCAAGATGTCTTGGTCTTCTGCAACAGAAACAAAGGATTAACCCTCTCTTTCGTCTAAATTCCCCCAACCTCTTATGTACTGTGCACCAGGATCATGGTAGCTAGCCTGCAAAAAATTATTTCTAAGATCCTGCATCCATTCGTTAGACCAAACATTCTTTCTATGCATAGGTATAACATATCTTCATACCTATTCATATCTAACTTTCTTTCATCTATTAATGCTCTAGTTTTTAAGCTAGGACAGAATCTATCAAACATACCTAGATCCATGCTCTAGAAACAAAAAATTTCACTTATCTTACTTCTATAGGACACAAAGCTTCCAAATCTAAGAACTTTTAACTATTCTTACCTTTATTAGAGAACATAGCTTACAGATCTTACCTCTTTTCTGCAAATCTAACCTCTTTCTTTTAGATTCTTCCACTTTTACATTTTTTAGAGCACAAAGTGTTCGAATCTTTCTTCTTTTCTTCAAATCTGATATTCCTTTCTTCATATCTGACCTTATTCCTAGCACAAATATTCACAGGTTGAGTAAAAAGTTGTACACTAGGGAAATAGATCCACGCACAGAGCTTCCACATTTTCAGGATGAATCTTTGCACACAGCTTCTTCTCTCTTAGTTCCTAGCAATCACAGTTTTGGTCCCAAAAACGGAACCATTTATTGGCATAGGGGCAGACCCAGGGTTCAATTCTCAAGAGTGCACCAACAAAACCCTAACTATCGGCCCTTTCGAAAACACCTGTGAAGAAAATGAAGTCTCACCCGAGGTAGAGGCAAAGGTGGTTGCAAGACTCAGGTGTCTACAACCTTATCTGGGACACATATATTTGATTATATTGTCTACAGAGCACCTAGCATTGGTCAATCATCAATATTCAACCCTTATTATACTTTGCAGGTAGCACAGAGCATTGTGGTGTTCACTTAGATCTATAGTATTACAACACATAGTAAAACAGATCGGATCCAACACTAAGCATCCTCATATATATTAGATCTAACAGTCATATACATCTAATAAGCACAAAGCATAAGTAGATACATCAAAGCACCTAGCAAAAGAAAATATAAACACATTGAATCAAAGAACAAAGCATAACACACAGATTTACGTGGTTCACCCCCACCCTGGGGCTACGTCCACCAATTCTTCTTCTTTATTAGCTTCAGTCAATCTGGTTACGGCACAAAGTTATCAAAATCCTACTCCACCTAGGACAAGAGGTCTGCGTGCACCTCGCTAGATATTCCTTCCTTGAGTAGATCTAGCACAGATCCTTCTTACGATCTACTCACTCATCACTTACAACACTTACACTCAGCTCTACAAGTCTTAACACATAGCATGCACAAAGCCTCTTACAATCACTTTCACTTAGCATAGCACCACCTACTTACATCACCTAGATTCCTATTTATACATTACAAAAGTGGGCCTAAATGTGGGTAAAACCACGGTTCAACATCCCTTTCCCATTACATTAACATAAAACCTAAAAGGGGCCCAAAAGTGGACCAAGATCTCATAATCTCTGCTTCGCCTGGCGCTCCATCTTTGACAGGTTGTCGAAGTCCAAAAATAGTAAAATATGACCAAGTGTTCCTCAAAACATGGTCAAGGGCCAACAACCAACACATTTTTTCTTACTGAATTTGGATATTTTAGGAAGCAGTTATGACATTTTTACCCGAATCACCTGGTTTTGACTAGTTTAAGGACTAGCTACAAACCCTATTTTCCACAGAGTGTAACTCACAAAATACAACGACCCACAAGCTTAATGTTTTACCACAGATACTTGGATATGTTTTCTCAATGGCATAGAAATTTCACGCTCTGAAGCATTCTAGAAAAAAATTTATTGTGAAAATGGTGAGATGACCTGAAAAAACATACCTTAGAAAGCATCATCAAAATAATTTATCCTTCCTTGAATTCTGGTCTTCTTTTCTTCACTTTCCTCATAAATTCGGCTTATAGATCTGTTGGTTACCTCAGACACCTATAGGTATTCAATATGCTCAAGTGTGTCTTAAATGGAAGAGCCTTAGCTCTTATTTATACTCTCCAAGTAGCTTCCTTAAAAACATCTTCTAGGTCACTTTGCCCACTTTCCTTATTTTAGGGTTAACCCACTTCTAATTTCTCCATTAAATTTAGTATTGAATTAATTTAGTTTGTATTCACTTTGAATTATAGTACAATCATCACTTCACTTTATTATTTACCTTTTAAAATCTCTTAAACCACTTTGACTACTTTGACCTTTTAGGGCTTGTAGATGACATATGAGGGTGACATATGAGGGTCCTCCAACTTCGTAAGGCCATAACCCTCAAACCGTGAAAAGTTATGTGACGTTCCATATACCACCAGAAATGGAATGACATGTACTATCCATATAGAATAGTAGTGCCTGAAAATATATCAAAACTCATACCATTATCCATCAAACAAACTTGGGTCCATTACCCAAACCTGGGTTCTCCAACTTCTCATGGCCATAAGTCTCTAACCGTGAGGAGTTATGTGACATTCCACATACCACCGGAAATGGTATGAAAAGCACTATCCATCTAGAATTCATCTCATTATTCCACAAATAAGCACGGGTTCTCTAACCACACTTCTAGGATAACTCAATATGCAAAGCGTCTTCCCGTGATGGATTTCACCATAAGGGGACCACTTTGGAGTTCATCCATTTCTACTTATTATCAACCATGAAAAGACAATAATGATTCATCTTTACATCAAACAATATTGGGTCCATTACCCAACATTTGTGCTACGGGGATTTCTTCAAGGGTTGACATCAATGACAACCAACCTTAATCAACACTAACTCGCCATTAATATCAGCCATATCTCTAGGGCTTCCAAACTTTTGGAAGCATTGACATCGATGAAAACAAACTGTCCAAACCAAATTTTCAACAAATGGAATCCATAAAAAAATCCCAAGTGGGTTTGACCTCAAACATTCCAGACTCCTGTGTGGAATTTTTCTCATAGTAATTTTCCCAACAATATTTGACATGGGGGACATCCTTAAGGAGCACAAAGGTGATATTTTCTCTATCGAAAAAATTGTGGATAGAGAAATAACCTTCTATCATATTTAACCACTTTTTTAAATAACTTGCATCTATCTGACCTTCAAACACGCAGATTTAAAAATTAAATTGTACCTTGAAAGGGACGATGCTTCCAAAGTGGTTTCTTAATGAAGACATGTTTGTTTTTGTCAGCAGTCATCAAAGGATTTGGGAAAAATTATCTATCATTTTGTCCCTCTCTCTCATGAGGGATTCCTCGAGAAAATATTGATAGGATATATTTCTCCATCATCTCTCTTTTCTTCCTCCATGGGAGGTCTCTTGGGTTGGTTTTCCTTGAGAGAAACTATCTCAAAACCCAACTCTCTAAACCTTGACCTCACAGGGGACATGAATTAAGAAACAACAAGGAGAAGTCTTCTCTAATACCAATGATCCGAATTATTTTGAGAACAAAATGAAGGCGTATATATAACAATGAAATACGCATAAATATTGTAAGAAACATAGAGATACAATAATACATAATTTTTATTAATGAGAGAAGTGTACAAAAACTGTAAAAATACAGAGTGAATGAACTCGCTAGAGTGGTGGAATCTTATCTCTGAGAAGAGATGTGACGACTATGCTCATTCGCAATAATATGATGTTTACAATGAGGCTCCAAAGGCCTTTTTAACATAAAGAAAATCCAAAACCCTAACCCCAGAAGATGAAATACCAAAAGGTTTGTGAGCAATGATGGGAGTAGTTGATACGTCAACTTCCTAAGGGCATAACGTTTGCATACAATTTTCATTTGGGGCACACGATAGCTTGTTGGAAAGGTATAGCTGAGAAGAAAATATTCCAACTAGGCCCCACATGTGTGGGCCCAAAAATGTTAAAAAAACATCGTTTAGGGCCTCTAAATGACCCTGGAATTTTGGGAGTCGAAAAACCATAGAAAAACTACCAAGGTGGAAAATTGTATTTCGAGCCAGTGGAATAGGTGGGTGGCCACCAATATCCATAGGGATCAACTGGAAAACTGTAAAGAGGGTTTTCAGGTACCTATGTGGGACTACAAATTATACAATCTGATACCAAGGGAGACTTGGATGAGACAGAGTGATAGATATACAAGGGTTCATTGATGTTGATTGGGATGTAGATATTGATCGCAGGAGATATACAAGTGGTTATGTGTTTAAATTGTTTGGAGGAGAAATCACTTGGATGAGTAGGAAACGAGTTGTATTTGTGCTCTCAACTACATAAGTTGAATACATGGAAGCCACTCATGCAAGTAAGGAATTTTTATGGTTGTAGAGGCTTTGTTCACGTATTGAGTTTGTACAACAAGTTGTAAGGCTAGGGTACAACAGTAAAAGTGCAATTTTTCTGGAATAGAACCCAGCTTATCTTTCGGAAAAAAACCATATTGATGTACAACATTACTTTGTGAGAGACATGGTTGAAGACAAGAAGATGTTGTTGGAGAATGTTGACACCTTGAAGAATGTTGTAGAGCCCTTGACAAAGTCTATTAGTACAGAGATGTTACCTTGGTGTATAGAATCAATGGATATTGTTGCACTGAATTTGTGACAATATCAATCACTTAAACCCCGGTCTTGCAAAGAAAACAAGTGGAATAATGTTGGGTATATGTTATATTCTTTGCATGTGGTGTGTGTTGGGGGTTGGGGGGGAGGGGTGGTGCATTCAATTTTGATGATTGCCTCCACCATTAGTTTTCATTATTTTTAGAAGTTTTCTAATTTAATCTCGGATTAAGGGATTATGGTTGTAATCTAATTTGGGTTAATGTATTAGGGTTTTGGAAGCTGCGGAATACCTAAAAGGTTATATTATGAATGATGAAATTAATACAATGAAGAGTTTAGAGGTTTGGAACCAAGGAAGGTTGGTTTTCTCCTGGTTAAGGGATTATAGTGTAAATATATGTTTATTGTGTGTATGATCCATTGATTAATTTATGTTTTGCTTAAGAATTTGTATGCATTGTTCTGCTTCATGGGTTTAAAAATTACAATTTGTTCAAGAGAAATAAAAGGTAACATGCACTATCACCACTTTGGTAAACAAATTTACACTTAATACATTCAAGAAATAAACCAAAAAGGATTTAGAAAGAGCACTTACTAGGTAAATCAATGATCATCCACAAAACCCTAACCATGAAATCATCCATGAAAACTAAAAAAGAAACCAAATATCATCTCCCAAAGAAGGAGCATAAGTCATCCATCCTAGAAGAGAAAGAAAGAATAGAAGAGTAGTATTAATCCTCTACAAGTTTCTATGATTTACAAATGAGGGAGCACTTCCTCTACTTATGTGAGGAAACCAAGCACTTCACCTCTCCAAAAATCCCCTAAAACATGAAAAACCATTATACAAGGTGGATAAGTCTAGGTCAACCCAAAACAATATCTCTAAGATAAATATACAATGCTAAAACATGAAAACATCCTCCTAAAACCCACATGTGTGAGTGTAGAAGGATAAAAAAAGGTGGTGTCATATCCAAATGGGTTGTTGACATCAAGATCACCTCCAACTCCTTCAAGGTTGACGCGACCTCCCAGTCTAGGATCGTTTAATTCATTGAACCAACTGATTCATCAGACTCCTAACAAAACCAATTTAACTTGACACAATCCCTTTTGCTTCCTCAGCACCCACTATGGGACACCTGCGTACCCTCTCCTTAGCGCTTTTAACTCTTACGTCAACAGGCTATAGCTCTCAATGCTAAGCTCCTCCCTTGATGTGACCTCGAGCTATGACCGTGGGCCAACTTCTTCGCGATCTCGTACTTTGGGACTTTCACGAGCAGTTTTCTTTGTTTCCTAATTTTCAAATCAACGAATGTTTTGGGACCCAATCTACGGTCCTCGTTCTTCTTGTGATCAATGGTTGTGATTGAATCACGAGTTCAGACTTCACAATCCCTGCCTCCTCTCAACTATGCTTCTTCTAATCACAAATTAGTGATGCGCTAATCCTCTACCACGCGTCCTTCCAGATCCAACGGCCTGGATTGAAATCCCTCTTCGCGACTTCATGAAGATCCTTGTTTTCTCTTGGCAAACCTTTTGAAGCTCTTGTCCCCAAACTTCCTGATATTCTGCCACCTATCTCCTTCTCTATGATGGATGACTTCTCCGTCTTCGGGACTTCGGCAAGTCCTCGACTTCTTTGAACACTTATCACAAATTCTCCTTTTGAGAATTAGGCTATTCTCAAAGGTTTTCTGCACTCCTTGCAAAAATCTATGCAACTCTCCTGGGACTTTGCTCAACTTGAAAACCTTCAAGGTTCCAAGTTTCTCTACGAGCTTCTCATGCCCTCCTAGAAAATTCTCTCCCTTCCTCTTGAGCTTATAAGGAAAATTCACAACACCTTAGGCGCACTCCTTATGCTTTTCTCCACTCTTCGGTGGCTTCTACCTCAGCCTTACATAAAGGTTTTAAGACATCTCCTTTCCTTTGTCGATGCGCTTCTTGCAAAACCTTCCTTCACCAGAATGTTCATCAATTCTAGGATTCTTCTACACCCTCAGTAGTGTAGTTCTTGGGTATGCTCATGCAAGCTCGATGCCCTCCTAGCATATTATTCCAGAGTGTTTAGTAACTTTGAGATGTGCCTCTCTCCACACAGTCTTTATTTTCAAGGGACTTAACCGCCTTAAAATTTCTCCCTGATTCAGTGAATTAATCTGGCGTGCCCTCTTGGCAGCTTCTCTTCTGACTCCATTGAGTTCAGATACATACTCCTTGTGTCGTCTCACCAAGTTTCCCTACTCTGTCACGCACTCCTTGCACTTAGCCTAGATAACCAGACTTAACTCAACACACTCTCGGATAGAAAATTGTATCTCTATCCCTGCAGACGATTTCTAACATTCGTCTGCATTTCACAAACATGTAAAAGACATTCATAACACAAAATCCATTGAATAGAAAGATAAAACAAGAAAAACTGTCATTTTCTATTAATGGTGGAGTTTGAGCTACAACTGAGTCTCGACTCTCTGAGTTTTCTCTCCCTACAACCTGATCTATCCAAACTGTCTAACAGTCCACCACCTAATCACCTAACCTCTACTTTTCTTACAATACAAAGATTTATACAAGAGGGGATCTATGATCTTCCCTCATAATCTAACTATTGGTGTCAAATCACCATCCCAAAGGCTTATCGAAAGGCCAAATTACAATGATGGAAATTTTTCTCCAAATCGGATGCAGATCCATTCTGTCATCAACCTATTAATGGAAACCTTATCTCCAGTTTGTACGAAAGAACGATTTTCCTCCTTCCAACTGGTCTTCAATAAATGCCTAGATCTCATCTCGGATTCTCAAGGTAAAAAAATTGAAATGAGAGGACGATGCCTCTCCTTCCTTGAATGTGCACCATGCGTGAAATCTAGTTGGCACATGTTGAGGTGGAGTGATGCTCCTGCATCAGTTGTAAGTTCTCCAAAGGTCATTTATCTCCCCAAAAGGTCCAAGGTATCATCAAAGGCCATGCCTCCTCATCAATAAGGTCACATCAACTCATAAACAAGGTTCCAACTCATCATCCAAGTACTAAGTCAACTCAATAAATTATCGCATCATCCTCAAGCATGATGTCCCATCACATGTGCAACATCCAAGGTTAAAACCATGATGTCATCAAGGAGAAGGGATTCAGAACCTCTCCAAATATGTGTACCATCGTCATCAAAGGCCACATCATCAATCCAAGCTCTAACATTCTTAAGGGATGTATGACATCATTAAGGGATCAAGGTGACACGTCGAGCTCCATATAACACTAGATTACGAATTTATGCAATTTTCTAGGTTTAAGTATGAGAGGGCAATTATAGAACCCTATTGGGTGTGTCAATACCAAATCAGAGGAGTATTTCCTGAGAAACCCTTCAAAGTGTAAGTGTTAGTAAGTGGTATTACATGGGGTTTAATTCATGGTCATGGTTTCATTAACATGCAAGTCCATATGTGATGTTCATCTCCATGAGTGCCTTTGTAGAGGGAGTGCTTGGTGCATTGAGTTACCCTTTCCTAGGTATTGCTTCTTTCCACCTCTATTTTGTCTTTTGATATTTTTAATTTCTTTGCAAGCCCATTTTCAGCTTTATGAGTTTATTACATCATGATTCAATTAAGTACTTTTATTTTGACATGCATTCAATGCATTAGGACTTGGGGTGATGGCCTCATAGTGATGGGATATATATCAAACTATCTTGGATTTTGATTATCATTCATATCCTTTTATTTCTCTTTTGCATTTTTAATTTATAACATGTTTTTTCTATTATTTTTACCAGCTGCATCAAACTCATGCATCCAATCCCCTTCTCATAAGAGAATGAAGTATGTAGCCTTTTGGGATACATGTAACAACCATTCCCAAAATATAGGACAACAAAAGGAAAACATATGGAAAGTGTTAAGTATGAAAGGGTATGGGTATTTTACCCCCATCAAGGCCTCCTAGTAATACCCCTTTTTCCCAAGAGTGACAACACTTGAATAGAGTACATATGATGGCCACCAAGGTGAAACAAGGAAAAAATCATAACTTACAAGCATCATGATTCATTATCTAAATTCAACCAATGATCCTTACCTAAATTCCCAATGAATTAAATGTAACACTTTGTATGAAATAATGGATAATATACCTCATGTGTTTTGGACCACCATCATCATATGAGCCTGTTGATCAAGTGAATGAGATGAGAAATGATGAGGGAGAGGCATATGAGGGGTTTTTGTATGTGGATAATGTTGTTCATCATCTATGGTACCATTTTCTGCAATGTGGAACATGAATAATGATCTCCTCTAGTTACCCCTAGGTGAGAGGGGGTATCATCCAGTTCCAACATGGGGACATGTTCTCACCATAGAGTGCATGAGAACCTCAACATATCTAGTACTCAAAGACTTGAAATCTTGCATCACTCTACATTCTAACATAAAACCATTAGTAACAAAAGGGTCGAGGGATATGATCCACCTTCATATATGAAAGATACAAAATAAATGCGAGGAAAATATTTTCATTTTTATCATATATAAAAAAATCATAACATGTATATAAGCTAATCTATCATGAATGCATAATATCAATAAATAAAATAAACAAATATAAGGTACAATCAAGATGCAATCATGCAACATGATCTAACACTATGCTACTCTAAACTAAAGAAGTCAGGTTCCTTCTGCATAGTAGGGTTTGAGAAGAGATCCATTAATAGGTAATGGAAACTTCCTTCCCTTAGGTGTGGTCAAATAAAAGGAATCAATTCCAGACTTCTTCTCAATATTGTAAGGGCCATGACACAAACTATCAAACTCTTTATGCATACATGGCTTCCCTTTTCTCTTGTCCCACATAAGTACCTAGTTTCCTATTTGAATATATTTTGTCCTTACTTTAAAATCAACCATTCCTTTATAATCTTGGGAATTCCTTCCTTGATCTAAATCTAGGGGATGGGACTTGATCAAGGTGATTCTCTTCTGATCATCATCACACAAATGTAAGGCTCCTTCATTACCTTGATTTAAAATAGTAATAGACCTTGGATATTTATTCTCATACCTCATAAGTTATTCTATAATCCATTCTCTCTAGAAAAAATATGTCATTAATATCATCATGTGTAGAAGGAAATATGGCTAATTCTTGAGAAGGATTAATATTGGGAGAGGGAACAATTGGTTCTTTACAAGTTTCATAAGGTATACCTTAATGGTGTTGGATATTTGATGTTGTCATTCATGTCAAAAGGGGGTCAATATGGTCAACATGGTCAATATGGTATTGGGACAGAATATTGGACAAGAGTGATATGAAGTTTCCATTGAGGGTAAGATGGTCTATAACTATGTCCATGTTGAGAGCTTGATTAATTTCCATGTATTCATATCAATGTTCCAACAAACGTTTATGTTGAAATGTGTTACTAGCTTCCATTCACTGAAGAAGCAATTGAACAAACAAAGAGGGTAAATGGATAATTCAATATGGATCCATACAAGTCACAGGTGAATAAGTTAATAAGGGTTTATTTAAAAAAATGGCACTGGAAATGAGAGATGTCCAAACATAAATTATTTCTCATCCTTGAATATATCATGGAAGAATTCAGTATCTACTCCATTAAGTTTGTGTCTTCATTAAAAATCCAATCATCAATTCAGGAAAAAAAAAAGTTACAGAAAGTTCAAAATTGACATCCCAAACTATGATTCCAGAAGCACTTAATTCACATCCTCACAACCCAGCCATTGTTTCCATTTACAAGAACATCGAAGACTTGGGGGTGACACTTAGCAGTACTTCATACAAACCAAATTGTTTTTTTTCATTTGGTAGAGTCAACAGTGTTGATTGAATTGGACAACGATGAGCAGATTGGTTGATGTTGATCATTGATAAAAATGGAAGCATGATTGAATGACCCATATCGAATTCGCATTTTGAAATAACACAATTTTTAATTCACAAACACGGACCCAAAGAATTCATTCAAATCCGCCCTTATATTTTGTGTATCCACCGTCGATTAGATGGGACGATCCACAATAATTTTGGGTTTAGTTGGAAGTTGACCAGAGTCAACACAAACTTGGACTCAAAGATTTTATCAAAACCATTTTGTATTATTTCAAGTCAATCATTGATCAAGATCGAATGACCCTCGTTATTTCACATTATGTTGAGTATTGATCAGAGTCAAAATAGACTGAGACGCAAAAATATAATTCAAATACACATGTATATTATTCGTTCATCGTCGACTAGAGAGACTAAAATGAACATTGATATTGGCATGACCAAGTTTGACCTCGTGAAAAAATAAGAACCATTTCCAGATCTAGCACCAAAAGAGTGTTTGATGTTCCTGCAACTGGGTATAATTGTTATTATGATAGAAAAATTCATGATGGGTACTACTCTGCATATTTGATTAAACAAATTGTAATGACCAAACATAATGATGATGAAAGATATATCTGGGAAATCACAAGCCAATGGAAGATAAGGAAGTTTTAGATTATAACAGAGGAGATTAGATCAGTTAGAAGTTATATCCAAAAGATTGAAATATCAGTTTGAATTTCTATCCCAAGCATTCCATTGCAGCTATAAGTTTTTTTGAAAGTGAAGGGATAAATGTTGAACAACTTACAAGGGATTTGAAGTTTTTTTAAGTTAAACCAAAATTTCAATAACAAAATATCAGCATTATTGTTAAATAAATGAAAAGTTGCAATGGTGTAAATGTGTTGAACCTACACATAATAGATCTATATAGCAAATGACATACACAGTTTGCAAAGAAAATATGAGAAAAAAGAAGAAGGAGAGAAAGAATGGAAGAATTCTCATTAACCAAATGAATCAATGATAATTTACACATGATATACTATGTATAACCCAAATAATGTGCACTAGAGGAGAATCCAATGCACCATAGTGGTGGTCTAGAGTGATCTGGACACACACCAATAGTTATGGGAGCAAACTGCCACCTAGTCTAGTCTCTCAGGCAGTTATGGGAGTGAACTGCCACCTAGTCTGAGTTAACTAGTCTATCAGTCTTCAGTTATTTGACTAAAACATAGTGAAATGAGGAGGAGATCAGGGAATCATGAGTAATGTGCTAGTCTAGTGATGATCCCAAGGACAATGTGCATTAGCTGGTGATGATCCCAATGTCGCATGGTGATAATTCCAATGTGGCATCTAGAATCCACTCAACTGATCAAAATGATGTGTGAACTGAAGAGAATATTCTCCTAGAGGAATATTCTCCCTAAACTATAGGAGACTGAATAATGACTAATAAACATAGAGAAAACCTTAGGAAAAATAAATCCTAGTTGTGTGTGAAGTATCTCCAACACCCCCCCTGAACATCATTATGGTGAAAATAAGGAATGGGTCCCAACAATGAGGCCATGTTAGGTACCCAAATACAAAAGATACATTGAAATAAACAAGGAAAGAGGGAAAACCTCATAGGAAAACCCCCCCTCAAGGTACAATGTATGTAAAAATAATAACTAACAGTTGCTAGGAAATTATGTCCTTCACTCCAAGATGACTGCATAGAGAGTGAAACTTATACTCAGTGAAGGTCTTGGTGAGGATGTTTGCACTCTGTTGTCACCATGATTTGTGCAGTTAGAATTAGTCCTAGATGAGTCATAGTTTGTGCATCAAAGCATGTAAGGTTAATGACTAAATAAATAATGGTTTGAAATCATCAAGTAACGAGTCTGGCCATATGTTGGTTGAATGGGTATAAGGTTTTCCACGTTTAAATCACAAGGGTCCATTTACCTAAGTCTCGAGTCATGTTGAACAGGTGGGATTTACGTGCCAAAAATCGAGTCAAGTGGTTGGGATAAAGGTCATGTTGAAAGATATTATGAGCATCATTCCCTAATCATGAAGTTAGAAAAGTAAACAATCATGGGACTCCTATCATTTGTACTTAGCACACTTCAAAAGTGTACCTGTTGCACGAGTCTGCTATGAAAATATTCAACCTGCTTTCAAACTTCTCGCCTCCATGGATTTATTGTCCTTTTCCATGATTTATTTCTGTATTCGTTCAAGCATAAATATTGGTCACCCTGCATTCCTCTCCTTCACTTTCATAGTTTGTGTGTTATCCGTAGTTTTTTCAGCAAGTTCTGGAGCCCTTCACTGCATGAAGGTTATTTATTGCCAATCATTACATAAGTATGTTGTGTTGATTTCGCTGCATCTCCTCCGTTGTTTTCAACCATTGCTTAAAGTATTTTGGAGCTCATTGCAATCTATCTTTGTGGATGGATTGTTTCTTCTCACAGTCAACCTTTTTCCTTCTGAATTCCCTATTGTCGTGACGAGTCTTCCCACTACGTCGCATTTTTTCTGTCATAGTTTGCTACCATGCCCAATTTTTCCACTATGCTGGAATTTTCTGTCACAACTCCCTACCGCGTCAAGTTTCCCGTTGTTGTTTTCTACTGCGTCGAGTTTCCCCACTATGCCAAAATTTTTCTTAGAGATTTTCTGCGTAGAGAGGGTATCACAATTCATTACTTTGCATGTGAAATTAGTATATACCAACATCATGGAAGTGTTCCAAAGCATAAGAAAGAAGGCGAGAAGTGGGAGTGTCGTGAGGTTTGAACCTTAGGACCTGGAGTTAATAAATGAAGACCCAGCAATCAGGGTGTCTTTTGAACAAGCCATATGTATGTGCTTCTACGAAAGGATCAAAGGGTATAATGGGAAACTAACTGAGTAATTTTCCCTCAATTTTATCGGGGTTAGCGCAACAATCACAGGAATCCCTTTCCGAGTGATGGAGGAAACTTTGTCAGCTGCGACGGAGATAACTCCACATGGAGAAAAAATGGTTTAACGACATGCCTTTAGACATTTCATGCTATATGGATTTCATCAAGCCCGAATGTTGAAATCAGAAAATTGGAACTGACATTCCAATCCAGTATCTTCTGGAGTCGTTCGACAAACTTATAAAGATAATAAGAAGATATTTCACGGGTGAAGGAAGGTTCGACAAGGTGTATCCATATCAAATCAGGTTATTGATGCACTTCATAGGGAAAAATCCCTTGAATTTACCTTTTTTCTTGTGTCGGAGCTTGGGAAAGATGGCGAACAGTGTCCAGGCGAAGGTTGATCAGCCGGGAAAAAATTTATTCCATTTTTCATTAATCAAGATGTTAGTGGTTGAAGAATTGAGACATTTGAACAAGGACTGGGATTCATTTCTGATTTTGGCTAACATCCTCAGAGACCCCAAATGAGACATTCCTCTATTTGCAGAGGAAACAACACTTCATATTGCAGAGGCGAGAAAGGAAGATGTTACGAGAAAAAGAAAAGGAAAAGAAATAAAATACTCATCGTCCCGTTAGCCAACATCCCAGAAGAAAGACAGGTCAAGGTTGAATAATAAAATTGAGGAGATCCAAGATCCCAGTAAACCATGCACAAAGTTTGTTGCCAAGAGATTTCCCATGCACACCCTTCAGGTAGAGCTTGTTGAAGGTGCAAGCAAAGGAACTGATGAAGGGAAAGGGAAGTCAGGTGATGAAAATGTAAATGTTCAAGAGTTGTCACAACAACTGAAGCAAGCGCAATACGTTATTACCCAGCTTTATCAAGAAAGCAAAGAATTGAGAAAAAAATTGGCAAAAAGGACCATTGAAACACCAGCTTCGCAGAGTCAAGCAGGTCAATTACCCCCTACCTTACCTATAGCAAGAGGAGGGAATGTAAATTGGCTTAAAAAAAATCTCAGAGAGGCACACAATGTAATTATTGAGCTTTAGGAGGAGCATAGGATGTCAGAGGAAAAATTCACAGAACATTTCAAAGACTATAGACCAGCCATTGACAATGCATGTGCATCTCTCTCTACTGCTCAATCAAAACTGAAGATAAATGTGGTTTTGTTGAGACAGATGAAGAGTTTGAACAAACGGAACTGGTCCTTAAGAAAAACAATAAGATATTTAAGGTTTTAGCCAACGCCGAAGGCATAAGTAAGACAACCCCATTTTTTTATTTTTGGACTGTGGGATGGAATGTGTCTCCATGCATATCATGTTTTATTACTTTAACAAGAAATATAATGGATCACCTGTGATGTGAATATTTATTGTTTAGATGTTTTAAACTTACCTACTAAGAAGTGCAGGTAAAATAAAATGCATGCCAGTTTTGAAAGATATGTGTGGCTCCAAACTGTTGTTGCCAACTCTATTTGCATGAATGACCGCAAACGAACATCTGCTACACCAATTCACCACATGCATGCTACATCCAATGATCGCACAACAGCAACTGGAGTCTGTTATACAAAGGTGACAAAGTTTCCAATAGTATGCATGATTACTGGGACACCCCTTGGCAGAAAACGTTGATTTACCACAACCTAATGGTCGAATCTTACTCATGACCAAATGATTGAAACAAATATGATGGTTATGTTATGATTGGGCTCAGTCAGGTTTCTATTTTTAGTAAATGTTTTTGACAAGGATGTCCTGGGGGGAAGTAATTGAATCCGGGATTCTAGGGGAAAGGAGTTTGAAGTGTGGCATCCCAATAGGGCATTAGTTTTCTATATATTGGATCTTTTTTATGTAAGCCGGGTTGGAAAAGTAGGGTAGATAGAGGACTCTTTAATGTGATTTTCTAAATCTGAAGGAAATATAATGCATAGGTCCTGAAGCTTTGATGAAAATATTCTAATGGTGGTGGTTTGATGTATTGTGATCCTATCTTCGTATGTACTTCATGTTTCCTACAAATTCATGTTTTTTTTCATTTATTTGAATTGGAAATATTTAAAGGGTTTAAATTCATCTCGTGGTGCTTTAGACTCAACCATTTAAAATCTATGTTTTTCTTCTAAGTTAAGTCAAAATTCATCTTTAATGATGCTCTGATTTGTTTTATGTTTCTCCTTTATTCCACCATACAAAATGATATTGAAACTGAAAGACCATTTCCTATTTAGCCTTTATCCTCTCAAATTTTCCCTTATCAGTCATTGATTTCTCTTGTTTTCAGGGGGTTGACTCCATATCCCAAAATTATTGTATTTCCTTGCCAGTGAAACCGGAATTTTTTTTCTCAAGCATATAAATCTAGTCGTCAATCCAAAGTTATTATCTATTAGAGACAAGGTCTCAGTGAGAGCCCTCTCTAGATTGGAAAGTCTACTTTCCATTATTAAAGTTAGTTTGTAGGTTACTTTGGTAGGTCTTTGTCCTTCAGCCCAATAATTTACGAAGTGCTAACATTTTGGCGTCGTTGCCAGGGACGAAATTGGAAACTTTCCCTGGGAAAAAATGACTAAAGTTGTAGATTTGATTCTTGAGGGTAACAACGAATCAGATACCTATATTGGTTGAAACTTATCTTTCCCTGGAAACTTCATTGAATAAGATCAGTAGCGTAGAGTAGTCTGAATCAAAAATCGTAGCTCCTAAGAAACTTTACACTAGAGTGAACCTTGATCCAGAGCCTGCAACATATGTGTTTGATCCTGAAAAACCTATGCACAAAATAAAGGAAAGGATAACAGACCCAGTATTTTACTTGGACAAGAATCTATCTTTACCTAAAGACGGGGTAACAATAATTGACGACCTTGAATTCGATTTGTTATTTGAACAAAATCTGTTTAGGCCCAGATCATAATCTTATTTGAATGAAATCATCTTCGATGAGAAAAAGTTTCAATCTTTGATACCGACCAACCCCCCTCAAACTATTGTAATCCCCACTCAGACTATTCATCTAGTTCAAATTCCTCCTAGATTCATGGCTGCCAGATTCTCCCCTCTCTCCTTGCTTGCCCAATTACATGATTTGCCTCAGAATTATAATCAGAGAATTAAATTATATGATGTTGAAGGGAATACTTCAACTCAAAAACACTTAGAT
The DNA here is from genome assembly GCA_000966675.3 of Picea glauca. Taxonomy (NCBI): domain Eukaryota; kingdom Viridiplantae; phylum Streptophyta; class Pinopsida; order Pinales; family Pinaceae; genus Picea; species Picea glauca. Next base: position 88,179 of record JZKD02S1768052.1, on the reverse strand, counting down.
TGGTTTAATGACTTTGTCAATCTAGAAGAGGTAGATAATGAGGATGCAAATATGATATTGCTTGCACAAAGCTTCTCGCGAGAGGTCAAAAAATGGTTCAAATCTCTTCCAGCAGCGAGCATCCCTGATTTTGCATATTTTGAAACACTTTTTCTTGTCGGGTGGGGTGATAAAAAGAATCCTATTCAGTTACTAACTCAGTACAATAATGTAAAAATATCACCAACTAAAATAGTACAAGAGTTCTCAACCAAATTTTTGAAAGTTTATAATTCAATTCCCACAGAATTCAAACCTCCTCCTGGAGCTACCCAACTTTGATATGTTGATTCTTTTGACAACGAATTTGCCTTGTTGTTAAGAGAAATAAGATCCAATACATTAGATGATATGATGAGTGACACAATTGAAATAGAAGTAAATATGATGGCATCAGGGAAGATCAAACATAATCTTGATAGAAGTGTGAAGAAAGTCCAAGGGGAAGCAAAACCCTCTACATCTCAATCATCAAACGAGAAATTTGACTTGATGATGAAGACTATGAAAAGACTCATGGAAAGGATGTTTGTGGAAAATAATCCTGCCACCAGGGATCAAACTGATTTTCCGCCCAGAAATCAAAATTTTAGAAGATCCCCAGTTCCACATATAAGGAAAAGAGACCAGAGGGATCAAGGTGATCAAAAAATAAAACCTCCTTTCCAAAATAACTACGCAAACAAAGATTTTGATCAAATAATCGAAGACCATATGCATTGTTGGGACAATACATAAACATATGTGTTCTTAACCAAAGGGGAACATGATCAATTTATGGACTCACATGATGATTTTATGCAGGAAAATGATGATGTGATGTTATCAGAAACATAAGAGTTTAGGAAAGGATAGCACAATTCTATTATGCAGTTGTAGAAGCAATATAACCTTAGAAGTAAAAAGGTGCCTACAAATCTTCCAAAGGAGAATCCTACAAGGGAACTTCAGACAAATACCCCTTCTTCAAGCCAACCAAAGAAAGATAATTCAGTAAGGGATGTAATGGAGAAAGGAAAATAAAAATAAGAACCCCCAAAGAAAATACCTGATGCAAGAAATAAAGCGTTCATCGAAGAGGTAGAAAACGTTATGTCCCCTTTTAATTTTGAAAGAGAAATGGCTAAAATCAAAATTTATGTTTGGTTTAATGAGGTGATAAAAAATGGAGAATATAGAAATGAGATCATTAAAATGATAAATATGGAAGAAGCCCTTAACACCTTGAACATACAATATGATCACCCTGCCATCTTGTTTGGCCCGCGCGTGGAAGAGAGTGGCAATGTTGATGATGTTCCTCCTTTCTGTGTTAGCCTTAAAATTCATGACATGAACTTACATAATTCCATGTTAGATTCAGGAGCGTCACATAATCTCATGCCCAAGGTGGTCATGGATGAGTTGGGCCTAGACATTACAAGACCTTATAAGGATATTTTCTCTTTTGACTGAAGGAAGGTGAAATGCTTAGGTTTGATCAAAGATCTGGTTGTATCATTGTCTCAAATCCCATTGAAAAATCTGATCATGGACGTGGTGGTTCCCGACATCCCTCTAAAATTTGGCATGTTTTTATATAGATCTTGGGCTGCAAAGTTGAAGGGAACTTTGCAAATGGATATGTCATATGCTACTATTCTTGTTTTTGGCCAAGAAAGGAGGTTGTATAGAGAAGTGTTGCTCAAGTGCATGGTGAGTATAAAACCTCAACCAAATAATCATCCTATTTAATCTATTGATACCAAAGTTGGTTCCTTTATTTTCTATAATAACTTTAGTTTTGAAGAGGGGAAGCCAACAACTGTCATGGATGTCAAAGGAAAAACTAAGCATCGAACATAAGAAATTGCAGATCAACAAAACAACGCAGAAGATGAAATGTGGAATATGAGTTTTGATGGAGCTGCTAGTAGGCAAGGAGTTGGAGTTGGTGTGTGGATTAACCCTCCCAAGATAGGTACAAAACTCTGTTCATAAAAGCTCGATTTCGATTGTACCAATAATATGGCTGAATATGAGGCACTGATTTTGGGATTGAAGGATTTAAAAGAATTGGGAGATAGAAGGATAGGTGTACATGGGGATTCTGAGCTTGCCATTAACCAAGTAAAGGGTATATATCAGTCCAAGCATCCTAGATGGAGATAATATAGAAATTTATTTCTTGATATTCTCGAAGATTTTTCATAATACAATTTTCCAGTGATTCCTAGAGGGAAAAATCAAATTGCAAATGCTTTGGCTACTTCAGCTTCGGTTTTCAAAATTCCATTTTTTTCTAATAAAAAGTATGAAATTGAAGTCAAACATAGGCGAGAAGTACTTGATAACATTAAATATTAGAAAGTGTTTGAAGACGATAAACAACTAGAAATATTCCTTCAGATGAGTGATAAATTTGCTAATGTAAAAATTGATGATGAGTGTTGTTGCGAAGTGAATGAAGACGCAACTCTGTTAAACAATAATGACCTTTTTTCATAATCAGATTGCTAGAAGAGATATAGTGCAGCTGAAAAATAACATTATTCCCAAAGTCTTGGTTCCATTGGAATAGATTTTTGACAAAAATGATGTAGCCAGAAATCCTAAAATCATTTCGAACTATGAGGATATAGAAGATTGCAACATTGGGACTAAAGAAGATCCCAAGATCATCAAACTGTCGAAAACGCTCGGTCCAAAAATCAAATAGAGGTATATCTGCCTTATGAAGGATTTCCCTGACGTATTTGCATGGAGTTATGAATATTTGAAGGTCTATGATACTAAGTTAATTCAGCATGTGATTCCCATTTAGGATGATCAGAAACCTTTCAAGAAAAATTTGAGAAGAATCTGTTGATTAAGGTTGGTTGTCATTGATGTCAACCCTTTAAGAAATATCGGTAGCACAAAGGTTGGGTAATGGACCCAAGATTGTTTGACGTAAATATGACTCATTATTGTCTTTTCATGGTTTATAATAAGTAGAATTAGATGAACTCCAAATTGGTCCCCTTATGGTGAAATCCCTCATGGGAAGACGCTTTTCAAATTGAGTTATCCTAGAAGTATGGTTAGAGAACCAATGCTTATTTGTGAAATAATGAGATGAACGCCAGTGAATTTTTCAATGAAACTATTCTATATGGATATTACATGTCATTCCATTTATGGTGGTATGTGGAACATCACATAAATCCTCATGATTTGAGAGTTATGGCCTTACGAAGTTGGAGGACCCTCATATGTCATCTATAAGCCCCAAAAGGTCAAAGTAGTCAAAGTGGTTTAAGAGATTTTAAAAGGTAAATAATAAAGTGAAGTGGTGAGTGTAATATAATTCAAAGTGAATACAAATAAATTAATTCAATAATAAATTTAATGGATAAATTAGAAGTGGGTTAACCATAAAATAAGGAAAGTGGGCAAAGTGACCTAGAAGATGTTTATAAGGAAGCTACTTGGAGAGTATAAATAAGAGGCAAGGCTCTCTCATTTAATACACACTTGAGAATATTGAATAACTATAGGTTTCTGAGGTAACCAAAGTATATCTAAGCCTAATTTCTAAGGAAAGTGAAGAAAAGAAGGCCGGAATTCAAGGAAGGATAAATTCTTTTGATGATGCTTTCTAAGGTATGCTTTTTTCAGGTCATCTCACCATTTTCGCAATAAATTTTTTTCTAGAATGATTCAGACCATGAAATTTCTATTCCATTGAGGAAACATATCCAATTATCTTTGGTAAACAATTCATCTTTTGGATCGTTGTCTCTTTGGAGTTACACTCCGTGGAAAATAGGGTTTGTGGCTAGTCCTGAAACTAGTCAAAAACAGGTGTTTCGGGTAAAAACGTCATAACTTATTCATAACAGATAAAAATTCATTAATACAAAAAAATTTGGTTAGAGTACATTATGTAGTATTTTGTGTAACAGTTTTAGATCAATTCAAAAAATATTTTGTGCGGGGCACGCTCTACAAGATTGCTCTCTAGAATAAGCCATAATTTAGCAAGGTGTGCCATTTTTTCCATAACACCTTTTCGAAGAGGTTCTAAGTAGTAACACCTGGAGGAATTTCGTAAAACACACTAAACAACATTGTATATCAATTTCAGATCTTTATTCATTATAGGTACAAATTTATGATTATTTCAAGTTAGGGTTGTTGACTAATCCAAAACTAGTCTTGTGAGACTAAAGAAACGTTTGATTAAAATGCAAGTCTCTTGTTGTTAAAGTTAAGGAAGTTTTGTAGGTATGTGATCATATACACCAGGTCTATTACAGAGTTACAAATCATATTTGGATGATTAAATTGATGAGGGATTTTGGTTGAGGTACAAGTTGGGCACATGGTTGAGAGTAGTTGATGAGTTGGCACATACATGAGGTGTATAGTTGATGATGTTGGTACATATTGATGAGTCATAGTTTATGAGTACTTGACACATGATTGGTACATACTTGGTACATGGTTGATTTCACATTTTTATGATACAGGTTGATTCAGATTGTTTAGTACAGGTTGGTGCATGGTTGATGCACTTGTTTATGGTACAGGTTGATTACAGGTTGAGGTACATGTTGATGCATGGTTGATGCATGGTTTGGGTTTATTGGTAAATTTTTACAGCAGTGTATCTCACAGTGATAGTGTGGCAGTGGTTCCATCATTCTACTTCTACTTCAGGGCGGTTGGACGGGGCAAGGACAAGTGGTTGTAGCCACCTTCCGGTTGTAGCCGCAGAACATAGGGGGTTGTAGCCAGAAAATTGGGTAGTTGGAGCTTCCCTCAGGTTGTAGCCTGAGAAACGAGGGGGTTTGAGCCTCCTTCCAGTTGCAGCTAGAAAACAAAGGAATTTGGTGCTTCCAATGAATGTAATTCTTCAAGACATATAAGATAAATCATTATGTGGTTTTCTCTCGATTTGGGTTTCC
>JZKD02S1768052.1:47699-63826 GCA_000966675.3 Picea glauca | reverse complement strand
GGTCCTCTTCCTCTTCACTTTTTCCCTTTGAAGAATTACCCAAAACTGGACGCTTCCGTTCCAAGTAATCTTCGTACAAAACTTGCACCATCTCCGACATGGCAAAGAATGTTTTTCGGAAATCTTTCTCATCCTGAGAAATCCCTTCTTCTGATGCCATCTTCTCGTTGTGAGAAGCTATTTTTCTCAATACAATTAATGGATTCTCTGCAACAAGCTCGCCTTCACCACACTGTAGCTTTTCCCTGGTTAACATGCAAAACTCAAATCCAAACGTCAACTAGCTCTGATACCACTTGATCCGTCAGGATTTTTCGAATGACTTATGGTTGAGTTTTTTAATTGCATGAATTAATTGACCATTGGGAAACTTAATGAAAGAACGAGAAAAGAAAAATAATTATACAGCCATTTACATATATGCAGATCTGAAATGCAATGAAAAATAGCAAACCATAATACACAGGTTGATAACAGAGTTCAACACAACTTTGCCTACGTCTCCGGGCCTTTTCTCTGTGGGGGAGGCTTCTCTATTTCTATTCAAAAGCTCAATAGTACATCATTACAATGCCGAATGGCTTCAAGACTTATCTGGTCATGTTCACCCAGATCTCTAGAACCATGCACAAAAAACGGCACGTGAAACGGATGTCAGGAGCTCTCAGAAATGGTCCGACAACATCTCCTCCTCAACGGCTTCTCTGCCTCAAACTGGCTTTGACTTGGCTTCTCCTCAGCATATATGCTCTGAATGCTCTTCAAAAGCTGTCCCCTTGGCCTCAAAATGGCCTTGGTTATATAGCTGGGAAAGTTGGTTGTCCATCTCCAACTTCCTCCAAGAAGTTAGGCTCAAAAACCACCCAATAACTCCCAATTACATTAAAAATGAGTTAATTACATTTAAATTAACAAAAGTGGTTGAAAAACCCACTTTGCAACTATAATATAGTTGTAAACGGGCCTTAGCCCCCTTCGTTGGCACGCGTGCCCCTTTATGTGGTCATATGGTTTAATATATGGCCAAGCGCTAGCCCTTGGGCTAAGCGCTGGCCCCCCCTGCATTCGGCGCTACTCCTGGTCACATGACGCATGTTTTGAAATGAGGGTTTAAACATATTCGCGCCCTTTTCAGTGGTCGGGACTCCCGGTCACATTGCATATTCCATATGCCCATAGGGCCACGGCCTTACGGATATAACTCCCCGCGCACGCCGTTGTTACCATAGGTCACATGCATTAACCAAAAGACCGTGGGTCGTGGCTAAGCCCTGGCCCGACCCCCCATCGAATCAAACATTAAACCAACTTTAAATTAATATGAAAACAATTCATATTAAGATTCAATACGATGGCGCATTGGCAACGAAAACTTTACAAAGGCTTTGGCATAAGGCAGAGGTCACCGGTTCGAATTCGGTCCTCGACACAAAAATTTTGATAATCAAACCAATTGGACAAATACCGGGGTGCCACGTGGCAGCCCGTGATTGGGCCACGTGGCACCCTTACATCCAACCGATGCATGCCACATGTCGACCGATGATTTTTCCACATCAACCAATCAGGATATGCCGTGTGTCCATCGTTGATTCGCCCACGTCATCTGCCACGTCAGCTCGTCGTACGGTCTAGTCATCATGCCACATCAGCTCATTGTACGGTCCAGTCATCATGCCACGTCAACTGCTGACGTCAACCGTGCCACGTGTCACCCTTCCAGTGGTGACATGTGTCACTTCAGGATTGGTCCAACCATATGCTAAAAGTGCCAAATCTTCCTGACACGTGTCAGCACCTGGAGCCGCCATGTGTCCTGTACAGACTTGCCACGTGTCCTGTACGGACTGTACGGACTGCACAGTCAGCAAAAAAAAATTGCCTGTTTGACTTTTCGGACAGAATGTGATATCTTCTCCATACGGACTCTGTTTGACAAAGTAAATATACCACCATAATCAAGAAGACGAGCCGGACGCAATGGTGTTGGTTTCGTCGGATTTCGAGCACTTTCATTTTTGAGCATTTTCCAAGCCCTAACAGGCTTCTGAATCCAATTTCGGATCATGGTGGGATCTCAGAAGATGTCAATTCTTGATGGTTTTTATGGATACAACCAGATTATGGCACATCCGGGTGACCAGGAGAAGACAACTTTTACAACACCTTGGGGCACTTTCTTGTATGAGAAAATGCCTTTTGGGCTCATGAATGTCGGAGTGACTTTCCAAAGGGATATGTAAATATCCTTTTTAGATGAAAAGGATAAGTTTATTGTGATTTACTTGGATTATATCACTATATTTTCATATCCCGATGATCAACATCTCAAACATCTAAGAAAGGTTTTCCAGAAACGTAGAAAGTTTGGCATATCGTTAAATCCAAAAAAATCAAACTTTGGAATGCAAGAAGGAAAATTGATTGGACACATAATTTCAAAAGAAGTCATAAAAATAGATCCCAACAGAGTGGAATCAATTCTGAAGATCAACACTCCCAGGAGCAAGAAAGAGGTACAGTCTTTCCTAGGAAAAGTAAACTTTTTGAGGAGGTTCATTCCCAACTTGGATGAGATCATAAAGTATATCACAAATATGCTCAGGAAAGGAAATGAAATAAAATGGACTCCTGAATCTAGGAAATCGTTTGAATATATTAAATTGGCGCTCACCAAAGCTCCAGTGTTAGCCAACCTGAATTTTGCAAAGGATTTTATCTTATTTTCCTTTGCCTCAGAACACACCATTGTTGGTATTTTGTTGTAAAAAGATGAACGAAACTTTGAAAATCCCATAGCTTATTTTAGCAGGACGCTGAGAGACTCCCCACTAAGTTATGACATCATGGAAAAATAAGCATATGCCTTTGTGAAGGCCCTTAAAGAATTCAGAACTGATATTTTACATTCCCATGTCATTGCTTATATACCTAGCAATTTTGTAAAGGATATTTTGACTCAACCTGATCCTTAAGGAAGAAGGGGAAGGTAAAATGGATAGTAGTAATATTGGAGTATGACCTCAAAATAAAGCCTACAAATCTAATTAAGGGTCAAGGGATCGAAAAATTAATGGCGCAGTCAAATTGTGATGTTTTGGGAATCAATATTATTGTTGATTTGTTGAAAAATTCACAAGAATAAGCAGTCCCAGAGATATACCAGAAGTTCCTCGATTCTCCTCGGTATGTTGATGTTATTTATGTATTAAGAAACTTACAAGATCCTCCCAGATTGAGTAAAACCAAATCCATATTCTTGAAGTTGAAAGCAACAAAGTTTTTCATTCTGGACAATTCTTTGTATTGGAAAGATATAGGTGGGATCTTGCTAAATTGTTTGTTGGAGGAAGAAATGAAAAAGGATATTAAAGAATTTCACAAAGGTGATCATGGGGGGCATCATTATTGGAATACCACTGTGCACAAAATATTGAGGGAAGGGTTCTATTGGCCTAGTATTTTTTCTGATGTATACAAGGAAGTTTCCAGTTGCCATGAATGACAAATCTTTGATGGGAAAAGAAAGATGCATCCACTACCTGTAAAGACTATTTTTGTTGAAGCACTAGTTATGCAATGGGACCTTGATTTATAGGAGAAATTCATTTGCCATCCTCAACTCAGCATAGGTGGATATTGACAACCACAGACTACTTCACCAAATGGATTGAAGCGGTCCCCACAAGGCAAGCTACTAATACTGTCATCATTCAATTTTTAGAGAATAATATCTTGTCTCGATTTAGTTGTATAGTCATGATCATCACTGAAAATGCAGTGGCATTAAAATATAAGAATATGGATAAATTATGTAGTGACTATAACATAAATTTGGGCCATTCCACAGCTTATTACCCACAAGGTAATGGGTTGGCTGAATTGTCTAACAAAAATTTGACCAGGATTATTAAGAAACTTCTACAGGAAAACAAGAAACCTTGGAACAAAAAGCTCATCTATGCGTTATGGGCTGACATAATCACCAATAAAAGATCTATCTCCACATCACCTTTTCAGTTTGTAAATGGTACAGAGGCAATTTTTCCTGCCTCATTAGGTTGCTAGTGAGGAGACTATTGCAAGAGAAATAAGTTGAACCAAATGACGCTCTAAGGAGAATAAACCAATTGGTCCATGTGCAGGAAATGACTCTAAACCAATTGGTCTTTCCATCGTACTTTGCTACAACGCCCAGTTTTTCCACTATGCCAGAATTTTCCGTCACAATTCCCTAGTGTGTCAAGTCTCTCATTGTTGTTTTCTACCACATCGAGTTTCCCCACTGCATCAAAAATTTTCGTAACACTTCACGACCGTGCCATGCATTTATGTGGCTGATTTATTTTTTCCGCGCAAAGGTTTCTTTACTGCCTTTTCTTACAGTCTCTACGAAATTATTCATTCTTATTTGTCGCATAGAGAGGGTATCACAATTCATTAATACGTGTGTGAAATTAATATATACCAACATCATATACATGGAGTTAATAAATGAATACCCGACAATCAAGGAGTCTTTTGAACAAGTTGGATGTATGCGCTTTTGCAAAAGGATCAAAGGGTATAATGTGAAACTGGTTGAGCAATTCGCCCTCAATTTTACCAGGGTCAGCGTGACAATCGTGGGAATCACTTTCTAAGTGATGGAGGAAACTTTGTCAGCTACAATGGAGATCCCTCTGCGTGGAGAAAAAAATTTTAAAGGCATGTCTTTAGACATTTCATGCTATATGTATTTCATCAAGCCCGAAGGTTGAAATCAAAAAATTGGAACTGGCATTCCAAGCTAGTATCTCCTGGAGTCGTTCGAGAAACTTCTAAAGATAATCAGAAGATATTTCACTTATGAAGGAAGGTTAGATAGGGTGTATCCATATCACATCAGGTTACCAATTCACTTCATAGGGAAAAATACCTTGAATTTACCTTTATTCTTGTGTCAAATCTTGGGAAAGATGGCGGAATTGTCCAGGCCAAGGCTGATCAATCGGGAAACAATTTATTCCATTTTTCATTAATCAAGATGTTAGTGGTTGAAGAATTGAGACATTTGAACAAGGACTGGGATTCATTTTTTATTTTGGATAACATCCCTAGAGACCCCAAAGGAGACATTCCTATATCTGTAGAGGAAACAACACTTCATAGTGTAGAGGAGAGAAAGGAAGATGTTACAGGAAAAAGAAAAGTAAAAGAAATAGAAGACTCGACGTCTTGTCAGCCAACATTCTAGAAGAAAGGCAGGTCAAGATTGACTAATAAAACTAAGGAGATCCAAGATCCCAGTAAACCACCCACCAAGTCTTCTTCCAAGATAATTCCCATGCGCATCGTTTAGCTAGAGCCTATTGAAGGTGCAAGCAAGGGAATTGATGAAGGGCAGGGGAAGTTAGGTGATGAAAATGTAGATGTTCTGGAGTTTTCACAACAACTAAAGCAAGCGCAACACAATATTGCCCAACTTTATCAAGAAAGCAGAGCGTTGAGAAAACAGTTGGCAGAAAGGACCATTGAAACACTAGCTTCGCGGAGTCAAGTAGGTCAATTACCCCCTACCTCACCCAAAGAGAGAGGAGGGAATGTAAATTGTATTAAAAAACATCTCAAAGAGGCACAAGATGTAATTATTGAGCTTCGGGAGGAGAAGAGGATGTCAGAGGAAAAATTCACAGAACATTTCAACGAGTGTAGACCAGCCATTGACAATGCATGTGCAACTCTCTCCAATGCTTAATCAAAACTGAAAATAAATGCGGTTTTGTTGAGACAGGTGAAGAGTTTGAACAAACGGAACTGGTCCTTAAGAAAAACAATCAGATATTTAAGGTTGCAAGCGACGTCGGAGGCTTGAGTAAGACAACCCCATTTTTGTCTTTTTGGATCCTGGCATGGAATATTTCTCCGTGCATATCATGTTTTCTTATGTTAACAAGAAATATGATGCATCACCTGCATAAGGAATATTCGTTGTGCAAACGTTGTAAACTTACCTACTAAGAAGGGAGAGTAAAAATGAAGCGCATGCTAGTTTTGAAAGAGATGCATGGCCCCCAACCGTTGTTTCTACCTGGAGTTGCACGAGCGACCACAAATGGAAATCTGCTACACCAAATCACCACGTGCATGCTATAGCCAATGATCATGCAACAACAACCAGAGTTTGTTATACAAAGGTTACAAAGTTTCCAGCAGTATGCATAATTACTGGGACACCCCTTGAAATAAAACGTCAATTTACCACAACCTGATGGTCGAATATTACTCATGACCAAATGATTGAAACAAATATGTCGGTTATGTTATGATTGGGTGCAATCGGGTTTCTACTTTTAGTAAATTTTGTTGAAAAGGTTGTCCTAGGGGAAGTAACTGAATCTGGGATTCTAGGGGAAAGGAATTCAAAGCATGGTAGCCCAAGAGGGCCTTAGTTTTCTATATATTGGATATTTGTTATGTAAGTCGGGTTGGAAAAGTAGGGTAGAAAGAGGACTCTTGAATGTAATTTTCTAAATCTAATGGTAATATAATGCATGGGTCCTGAGGCTTTGATGAAAATATTCTAATGGTGGTGGTTTGATGTATTGTGATACTATCTTCATATGTAATTCATGTTTCCTACAAAATCATGTATGTTTCATTTGTTTAAATTGGAAATATTTAAAGGGTTTAAAATTCATCTCATGGTGCTTTAGACTCAACCATTTAAACTTTGTGTTTCTCTTCTAATTTAAGTTGGAATTCATCTTTAACGGTGCTCTAATTTTCTTTATGTTTCTCCTTTCTTCTGCCATACACAACGATATTGAAGCTAAAAGACCATTTCCTATTTATCCTTTATCCTCTCAAAGTTTCCCTTACCAATCATTAATTTCTCTCGTTTTCAGGTGGTTGACTCCATAGCCCAAAAGTACTATATTTCCTTGCCAACGAAACCAGAAAAAAAATTCTCAAGCATATAAATCTAGCCGTCAATCCAAAGTTATTATCTATCAGAGAGTAGGTCTCGGAGAGAGCCCTCTCTAGATTGGAAAGACCAGTTTCCAGTCTTAAATTTGGTTTGTATGTTACCTTGGTAGGTAGTTTCCCTTCATCCCAACAATTTACCAAGTGCTAGCATAGTTTGTTATGTAGAAGGACATAACTACAGGTCGATGATCCCCTCGTCTACTAAGTTCCAAATGTAGTGCATGTGGATCTCTATGTGCTTCATCTGCTGCCTCTGAACTGGATCTCTGCAAAACTTCAGAGTACTTTGGTTGTCACACCATATGACGATCGACCGATGAAACTAAATGCCCAACTCAGTGAGAAAATGTTTTAGCCACATAGCATGAATGGTTATGTTAACTACCCCTCTATATTCTGCCTCGGCTTAAGATAGAGCAATAGCAGCCTCCTTCTTTCTCGACCAACAGATAGGCACATGTTGACCAAAATTTAGTCATCTATATTTTTTTGCTCTTAGATTCATAAAATCCTTGATATAAAAACAAGACATTTTTTGAAATTTTATAAATTCACTCTGTAGCCCTCAGTCTCAACTTCGTCATGCACTTTTCGGATCATAAATTTGTTTCTGCATGCCTAAGTTATTCAAGATCTAGTCTAAAGGTCCGAAGGAGAGATTATGAAGAATTTTTCTAAGTATCATGTTCTCCTCTCCATTTTCAAATTGTGAAGTACTCTCATCACTTATCTCCCTCACCTTCCATATCCACACTTAACCATTTTTCCCTTTTCACCACTCTTCTCCATATTCTCCACTAGTCTCTACACTTAGACATTTTTGGGACTCTTCCTTCATCTCCTCATCGGGTTCACGGGTTGGCGAGTTGGCGAACCTTCATCTCCATCCACTTTCCCATGTCATAATTTGTTGGCATGGGGGAAGACCCAGGGTTAAATTCTTAATAGCGCACCAACAAAACCCTAACTACCGACCCTTTTGGAAACACCTACGAAGAAGGCGATGCAGGCAAAGTCTCACCTAGGGTAGAAGCAAGGGGGGGTTACAGGACGCAGGTGTCTGTAACTAGGCTAGGACACGATTCTGTGATGAGAGCACTTCATAGAATATTTTTTAAAATCTTAGGAAGTGAATATGCATTAGTTATTAACCTCATTAACTCTGTAAAAGCATAATCAAATACATATAAGCGCAGTAACAACAAGTGATTATGCACCCTGAACACTTAGCACTTAGCAATGTGAGTTAAATATAGCATTCATTCACCCTCTAACATAAGTAAAGTACTTAAGAAAAAAAATATATATTCATTACACATCAAAATCAAAGCACTAAGCAAATGGATAGCAGAAATGACACTGCGCAAAGCAAACCATAAGACACTAGATATACGTGGTTCACCCCAGGGTGGGGCTACGTCCACAAACCGCTTCGCCTCTTTATTATTCGCCAAAATCTTACATCCAGTCACTTATTTTCACTAAGCCATAGAGTCAAACTTCGCACAAGACAGGAGATCTTTGCACTAAGCACTATTTCCTCCTTCTTTGCCTTCCAAAAATAGGTCAAATGCATAGAACCACAATATCTTATCACAACACTTAACACCTTCTACAAAATCATAGTCAAGCACAAAGCCTCGACCACATACATTCCTTCGCACAAAATCACTGAGCTACTACTTCTACACTACATTCCTCTTTATTTATAATTTACAAAATCTTACAATAAGGCCTAAACATGGGGAAAACCCATGAGTTGACATCCCATAAACCCATTACAAAACCCTAGATGACCCCTTACTGGGTCCACATAACCCTCAAAATAGGTGAGATCTGCAATCTCAGCTCTGCCTGGGCACTCCTACTTCAACCAATGTGTTGAAGTCCAAAAGTGGGCCAAAACCTCCAAAATTGACCAAAGTTTCCCCAAAACTTGGTCGAGGGCCAACATAATTCCTCTGATATACTACACTTAACCATTTTTTCAACTTCACGGGTTCACAATTTCAATCCCTCATCCTCCAAGTTCTATGATCTCCACTTTGCACCAAAAGTTTCGTGATCTACATTTTGGACCTTCATATTTGTCACGGGTGTCGAGCCCCTAAAGTATTTTATCCCTTCTGCATGCAAGTTCGAACGACCACCTTTCTACACTTAACATATTTTCGATCATCCATAACCATGGGTACGCAGGTTCCCGTGTTTGCGGGTTCATAAAAAGATCCATATTCAAACTCGTTTTCACTCTCATCCGACTGACTGCCCTTCTATACTTAGTTTCTTTGGATCATGCATCCAACCGTGGGTTCGTGGGTTCTTAGGTTCACAAAAATTTCATGGTTAACTTAACTCACCTCCCTTCCCTCACCCCCATGAACCCACAAACCCTCTGACCCACCTCTCCCTCATCCCCTCTTGTCCAATCTCACATACTTAGCCAAATTCTCCAAGTTATTCCAAGGCATGAAAACCAGTGAATGAGAATATGAAATGTGGGGATGATGTGGACCATTCCCATGATGAAACGTGGGTGTGACTCATTGATGATGTTGTCGCAAGAGTTGGTTCTAGGTTGTAATAGAACCAATCCTTAGCACATTTTTAATGAGATAATAACTCATTTCTCGGAACTTGACTTGGGTTGCTACAAGCCAATCCCCAAGGTAACCTGAATCCTGCTTTAGAGTGTGTTTCTGACCTAATACACTCAGAGAGGGCTCTCTCAATAGCCAAAGGCTATTTACTCAAAGAATATTCAGTAATCACAGTAAGAAGTCCATATTTCTTATAAGACAAGATATTTTGATAAGGTTGGTGGTTGCACATATTTGAAAAGGCCTATTGGGCGATGGAGTCAAGTGAAAACCAAAGAAAAGGGGTAATAGCAGTGATCACATTACTTGAGGGAAATGAGGTAAAGTAAGTCTATCGTTCAGCAATCGATAATAAAGATATGGTAGCAGAAAAGAAAAGGAAAAGACCATCACAGTGAAATCATCTAACAAGGATGATTTTTCACTACAACTTTAGAGAAAAAAGACTAGAGGCTAATAACTAGGTGCAGAGCACTAATCTTGAGAGAATTCTGACTAGTCATCATTGAAACACAACACATATCAACCGTGTGTAAGGTGCATGCAAAATGAATTCCAAACAAATTTTAACTCGGATGATAAAAGAAGAGATAGACAATATGAATGTAAAAAAATAGAGAACATACTGAAGGAATCAACCGTGATGAATCTCACATATCAAGTAAACACATCTGTCAAGCATTACATTATTCCGGGTCTTCAAAATAACTCGGTTTTCAATAGAATCCCTCTTCAAAAGAGGTCCCCCCCTCCCCTCTCATCAAAGAGATATACAATATATAATCCTTCCACATATAACAGATGAGAAAAAACCTTATAACAGATGAGAAAAAACCTCAAAACTAACTGAGAAACAAACTGATAGTTGTTTAACTGAAATCCGGGTGTGTTCCTACATTGTTGGGCCATGTCTGCAGTGCCATATTGCAGGGAAATTTTTCCTACCTTCCCAAGCTCTAAATTCATAAATGAATATACCACTGGAAATCTTAGGATCTGTAGATGTCAATCGACTATTCAAACGTGTAAAAAGGCTATTCAAACGTGTAAAAAGGCCTCTCCAAGGTTGAGAAAAGTGAATTTTCCCACAGGCAGTTCTTTTTTGCAAAAACCTACGATTTCGGTGGCTAACGGGCTGAAAACAGGGGTATCTTAGCCACTGAAAGTCCTGGATTTCGACAGCTAACAGTATGATTTCAGAGCGTCGCAAGCCACTGAAAGTCTTGAAACCCTGATTTCGGCTTTCGAGTTTCGGGGAAATGGAGCAATGGTCAAAATCTTTATGTCGGCCAAACCCCCGACTACCAAAAACCTGAAATGGTAACGTGGCCTTATTATAGCGATTTTATTGTCATTTATTGCTTTTGGCTTTCGGGTTTTTGGGAAATAGAGCAATGGTCAAAATATTTATGTCGGCCAAACCCCTGACTGACGAAAACCCGAAATGGTGATGTGGCACTTATGTAAAACCTTATTATAGCGATTTTATTGTTGTTTATTGCATTCTTTTAGTACCTCCTCGTGACTTGATTTCTGGGTAAAAACACATCTACACTTTCAGCAGCTAAGGGCATATGAAACCTGAGATTTAAGCTACCAAAAGTCTACACTTTCATTAGCTAAACACTATAATTCTTTTCCTCTTAAGCTACCGAAAGCCAAAATTTCAATATTTGTTACAACATAGGCTCCATCTAATGATGGTTATTTCCTGCAAAGCACCAAGAACAGTAGACCACGTGCCTTCATCCATTGGGTGACTTGAAATCAACTTTATCATTTAACTTGCACCTTTCCAAAACAAAAAACCGTTTATGCATTCATTGGGCTATGGAGTCATAATGCCTTAAAACAAAACCATACTGGATTCCAAACTAAACTGGAAACATACTGAAAACCACTATTGTACTCTAATGCTCAAAGTCAAACTTATTTATATACATCACCTACTCTAACTGATATCATTGGTTGTTTTTTCAAGTATAGGAAAACTTCCAAATCAACCAACCGAGTATCCGACTAACAAACTAAATTATGCTTCCATATTTGAGCAGAAAAATGACAATAGAAACTGCAAATTTCAAAACATGCCCTGGGAGAAAGTACTTATAGTTTTGAAATTCAGACTTCAAGAAGTTGGAAACAACAAATTCAGTCCCTCATTTTGACTCCATATAAACTGCTACTGGATCATAGAAGGGAAGAGATATACCACTTTCACAATTAATCCATACTTCCTCATGTTGGGAAAGCTATCTGAAATGTTTTTGTGCACTTGGTCCACTACTGATTTTTTCTTCTACTGGTGCAAAAATGTCGCATTGAAACTTATTGGTCTATTGCTCAATAGTTTCTAAACAGGGAGGAGAGATCAATTGTTTCAATAACCCCTTCTTATGTCCTTCATCTATTGTCCAAAGATCTTCTTGGTAGTTGTCATACATAGGAAAATATCTTTCATGATGTTGTTGATTGCTTTCATGTTGAACCAAAGTTTCTTGTTGCTCATCATCTTCAGAAACACTTTCATCACATTCATCAAACAAAGGAGGACTGTCATAAATTTTCGTGTGTGATGAAAAAGAAATCTTCTCTTCTTGTTCTTCTGGATATTCATCATAAACAGGTTCAGCAGATAACTCAGGAGTGTCATCAATCAGAAAAATGCTAGGAATATCAACTGTGAAGCTATCTATCTCAGTTCCACACTCCTCCAAATCATAGTTTAAAGCATCTTCGAACAACAAACATTCTTCAAGGTTATTAAACATGACAACCCTATCTTCTTCATGGAACAAAACAGTGTCTACAAGATGATCCTCTGGTAGGAAATCATCATCATAAATTGGTTTACTAACTTCCTCTAAAGTTCCATGGTTGTCATGATTTAAACTTAGATTTTCATTTTCAGTAATAGAAGAAGTTTCACTCACTTGTTCAGGACTGTGTGAATGCTGCAAATATGCATAAGCAGGGGCTGTAACATGACTATGCAGGAGCAGATCTTTTTCTTCTTCAATCAAAGGAGAAGGTGGTCTCTGTATTTTCTGGATAAAACAACAATTATTTTATTTCTCTTCTGTAGATTGACCGTGATGTTGAATATCTTCTTCTCTAATATGATCACAAGAACCATCATATCCTACTTCTTTATCAGCCAACTCTTCTTCATACTGATCATCTTCATCAACTTGAGAAATTTCTGATATTTCTTCCTCCTCTTCAAGAGGATTTGTTTGATCTTTTTGTCTTATAAATTCTATATTACAGCAATCTTCAAAAAGTATTTCAGCTGAGTAGATTCTTTTACAATGTTGATGAAAAAGTGTGTAAAAATATTTCAATGAAGGAATATTGGAATGGGGTAAAGATTTATACCAGAGCCTAGCATCTCTTTCCAATGAAAACATAAACAACTTCATGAGGACATCTTCATGATGTACATTTAATTCATCCATGAGCTTGTGGAATTCAAACAAGTGTTGACCAGGATTGTCGTCCGCATATTCTCCAAATTTAGGAAGGACATCTTCCCAAACTTGAATGTCTGGAACGATGTTTGGAAAACCATAAACATTTGTAAAGTATAGAGGAGAAAACCTTGCAGCAATCTGAGTGGCGAATGGAATTGACATTTTGAGACCAGTGGAGTCGTCAGTGAATCATGTAGAGTCTTCAAACCAAGGAATCACCAGGTGAATGATCACAACCAATTGAATGCCTATCACTTGTTCACCATCAAGGAATAGATCTAAAATTTTTGTCGTATCCCAGGGAAGATAGCTTTGTTTCTCCGTCCTCGACAACAGCACCAGAAAATGTTGTCACAAGAGTTGGTTCTAGGCTGTAATAGAGCCAAGCCTTAGCAGATTTTAAATGAAATAAATTTTGTCACTTGGACTTGACTTGGGTTGCATGCAATTAAATTATGAGATAACCTCGAACCACTTTTGATTAGAAACTTCCCCTTCCAAACCGAGAGGTATCTCTCAAAAATATGTCACAATAGGATATTCAATAAGTTTAACAGTGGGCAGATCTGTGGGTAACAAAAATTTTTGGGTTTTTAGGGTTGGTGGGTTGGACCGGGAGGTAGTTCATTGGGAATGGAGTCAAACGATCAAGAAAATAATAAGAGTGTTTTGGTGATGGAAATCCATGGAACAGAGGCGAGGTAGAAGTTGATTACAGAGAGAAGGATTTATAAAAGTATGGCAGAAAAATAGAGTTAATTCCAAGCATAAATCCGTGGAAAGAGATAGTTGGGACAGAGCATCTATCCAAGGATCAATTTTGAACCTTCAGATCTCTACAAGAAACAACCTATAACATGTCCTGCAATAGAGCATTGAACAAATGGATGAATTCCATTACAAACACAGTCACAAATCGGGAAGAAAATGGAAATAAAACCAAGTGAAATGATGTGAGAACGAAGCAATAAGAAATTATTTGCAAACAAAATCACAAGAATCTCTGTTGTAGATTAAAAATGCCTCTGCACTCTTTTATTTAAATAGGAAAACAAATGCTACAGCCCAAGAGTACTACTCCTGTGTGTCTTTGCCCCCCACTTCTCTCTCAAAGAGATATACAATATATAAGCCTTCAGTGTATAACAGATGAGAAATGACCTCAAAACCGACTGAGAAACAAAATGGCAGTTATTTAACTGAAATCTGGGCACGTTCCTACATTTCTGGCTCATGTCTCCAGCGCCATCTTGTGGGGAAATTTTTGCTACCTTTACAAGCTCTAAATTAGGATCTGAAGATACCACTGGAAATCTTAGAATCTGTAGATGTCAATCAACTATTCAAACGTGTAAAATGACCTCTCCAAGGTTGAGAAAAGTGAGTTTTCCCACAGGCAGTTGTTTTTTGGAAAAACCTACGATTTCGGTGGCTAACAGGCCAAAAATAGGGGTATCTTAGCCACATAAAGTCCTGGATTTCAGCATCTAACAGTGCAATTTCAGAGCATCGTAAGCCACCAACAGTCCTGAAACCCCGATTTCGGGTTTCGTGGAAACGAAGAAATGGTCAAAATCTTTATGTCGGCCAAACCCCTGACTGTCAAAAACCCGAAACGGTGACGTGGCACTTATGTAAAACCTTATTATAGAGATTTTATTGTCGTTTATTGCATTCTTTTAGTACCTCCTCGTGACTTGATTTCTGGGTAAAAACACATCTACAGTTTCGGCAGCTAAGGGCATATGAAACCTGAGATTTAAGCTACCGAAAGTCTGCACTTTCGGTAGCTAAACACTATAATTTGTTTCCTCTTAAGATAACGAAAGACAAAATTTCAATATTTGTTACAACAGATGACAAGGCATGAGGTGGACGATGACAGGATTCCAAAAAAGTATTATTTTATTTGATAATTTTCCAAGGGACAAATCCTCCAAGCTCCATAATTTCTTCTCTTCTTGTGTTTCTTGATAAGTGTATAAAACACTTAGTATTATATATAATGAAGAATCTAATATCCCAATGCATGTGGGATAGACGTTTAAACCAAAAAGTCGAATTTTATGAACGGAAGCACGAAATTCATCCAAGGGCCCACATTTGCCCATCAATTTTGATCGACGATGGTTGAGTGTTTATCTTGCAGAGGCCATAACTTGAGCTCTGGGTGTCGGAATCATGCAAAATTTATACCGTTAGTAAATTATTTCGACATACAATATGGTGGTATAGGTTTCAAGTGCTGAAAATTGATACATTTTTCTCAAAAATTAAAATATCAGTCAGCTACATTTTTAATGGGCATGCATGACAACTCAACTTCATGAGCTCATATCTTGAGATATGAGCGGTGGATTTGCACAAAATTTATATCGTTGGAAAACTGAGATGATGAATAGAAAATTAGAAGTGGTTTACTTGGATAAAAATTTCGTTTTCACTTCCAGAAAATTAAATTACAATCATCCTCTTTTAATGGAAAATTAATTAAATTTTTTTAAATAAAAGTTTAATTAAAACTTTTATTAAAAAAGGAGAGGGACACATTTTCAATATACTTATATTAATTATTTGAGTTCATTAATAAGGAATTAATTAAATTAAATGTTTCAAGAAGAAACTTGTACAGGAATTTTTAGAAGGGAGAAACCCTAACTACTCAAGTAGTTAGAAAATCTCTTCTTAAAAAGAGAAGAGAGGCTTCATCAATGGGTCCAAGAATCAGTATTGTGAGAGGAGCAGGGTAGAATATTAGAGGAAGAAGAAGGCACAACCATTGATACATAATCAAGCTTTTGATCAAAAGAAATAAATATCCATCTTCTCCATTCTTTATATTCTTCTACACCACTTCTCATAGCTTTATGCTTGAATCTCAGAGTTGGGCAGAAGGATGAGTTGTTGAGTGTTTATATTCTTCTAAGATATTTTATTATATGATCATGGAGTATTTTCAGCCACATACATGGATGTCAAAGATTTTGTAATGAAGAACATATTTCATGAACAAAACTCCACAAAGAATTGTTTCGGGGTTGATCTTGGTTGTATCTTGTAACTTTGAGTTTTAAGTACGAGATAT
>JZKD02S1768052.1:0-12567 GCA_000966675.3 Picea glauca | reverse complement strand
CTTCTCAGTATTGAACAACATTCCAATAGATGGTATTCTCCATTTAATCTTTCACATGTCTCTAATTCCTCAAACTCATCCTCACTCAAAGCATCTCCACTATTACGATCTTCTACTCTGTTTCTAACCACGGGATGGCTATACAAGGTGGCATAACTTCCATATTCGATCGGAATGGTTTCATAGAATAAAACAATCTGTAGGCTACCACCTACAGTTTCATCCCACTTCATAGAGAATAGCATTCCCTAAGAATCAAGCATGTCAATTACTACAACAACCATTGAAATAGAAATGTTAGGATAAGCAACCAAGTAATCCTTAGCATCCCTAATCAAGCCACATACCTTGATTTATTTGGAA
Source organism: Picea glauca (assembly GCA_000966675.3). Taxonomy (NCBI): domain Eukaryota; kingdom Viridiplantae; phylum Streptophyta; class Pinopsida; order Pinales; family Pinaceae; genus Picea; species Picea glauca. The sequence continues at coordinate 12,204 of JZKD02S1768052.1, read as the reverse complement.
TCAATTATGCATACATTCCTATAAGGCCTTGTTATTTTCAAACCCAATTGATTCATGACCTCTAAATACATCACATTGGCAGAAGCCCTGGATCAAGCATACAATTGTGAAGCAAGAGGTCATTTACTACCAATGAGATGAAAAAATGTGCATGTTCCTCATTTCTACGGTCATAATGCATAGCTTGTAATACTATAGGAGGATCCTCAAATTCATCTTGGATACTTAGGAATCTCTTAAACTTATCCCTTGGAGAAGGAATCTTCATTATTTCAGTAAGAGGGACAGGTACATTATTTTTTTCCAAGACACTAGTCATATCAATATTTAGATCTATATCATCGTTCTTGGTCAAATTTTGTAGAGGAGCATCACTAATATCCAATGGTAAAAGGTATCACATTATTTTCTAAGGAGTTTTGGGATCATTGTGAGAAGTCTCAGGTCCCTCCTTTCTTCTAGAATATGTCAAGTACTCTCTTTTCCTAAGTTTATCCTTATATTCCTCATCCATTCAATTCAAAATTTCTAATTTAGCCATCCTAGCAGCCTATTATTTTCTTTGTTCAAGTTGCTACAAGGTAACATTGTAGAATTTTTGGGATGATGTGTTATAAATGGGATCTAAATTCTCAATATAGTTCATGTGTTCACAATTTTTAGGGTCCTCAATATTGTCATTATTATGAAGTCTATGGCATTCATATTCCCAATGTGAATCACCACAAGGTAAGCACCAAGGAACAACTTCTTTGTGAATAACATTAGTAAGCGCAAGGGTATCAAGAACTCTTTGCTCATTAGGGAACCTAGGTTTGGTTTTCTTTCTGTTGTCGATTATTATTTCATCAAGGTATAGGAGGATGACCTTGTTGTTCAGCCCTATCTAGGTAGTCACTTTGTTTTTAAGGAAATTATGAGGTTGCAAGAATTCAATTGTCATTTGATCAAACCTTTGGGATAAAAGTGTCACAGGGTCTCTAGTAGGCTCAACATTATTCATAGTTCTAGGCTTGGTCTTAGCTTTGGCATGAGGAGCATGATAAGGATATACCTTATAAGCCAAGATGTTTTCCTCAATATTAGCATCATATTCTTGTGCTTCTACAAGAGTCTTTGGGGACTTGTTCCTAAGCATGAATCCAAATTTCCCTTCAAATGAATTTGTGTATTGGAGAAGGAAAACACCATCGTTTGGACTAATGTCATTGGGAATTTGCTTTAGCAAATTCTCAAATCTCGTATTAAATTCCTTTATTGATTCATTCTCCTTCTTTTTCATCCCATTAAATGTTGATTAATTGGGTTGGTTTTCATTGATGTCAACCCTTGAAGAAAGTCTGGTACCAAATTCCGATAGCACAAAGGTTTGGGTAATGGACCCAAGTTTATTTTATGTATAATGGTATGAGTTTTGATATATTTGCAGGTAAGACTATTCTAGATGGATAGTACATGTCATTCTATTTCCGGTGGTATGTGGAATGTCACATAACTCCTCACGGTTTGAGAGTTATGGCCTTACTAAGTTGAAGGACCCTCATATGATTGGCTTGAAACCACAAAAAGTCAAAGAAGTCAAAGTGCTTGCAAAGAAGAAATTATTTAAATAATAAAGTGAAGTTACAAAGTCAAAGAGGATTATTTAAATAATAAAGTGAAGTGACAAAGTCAAAGAGGATTNTAATAAAGTAAATGGAGAACTTTCTAATTATGGAAAGTGGTTATAAGAAGGTTAACCCTAAAATGAGGAAAATGGGTTAAGTTGTCAAGTGGCTATTGGATACATGGAAAAGTGGCAATTTGAGCAAAGTTGGACATAGGTGACTATGTGGACAAAGTGGCCTAGAAGATGCTTCTAAGGAAGCTACTTGGAGAGTATAAATAAGGGGTAAGGCTCTCTCATTTTAATCACACTTGAGCATATTGAATACCTACAGGTGACTGAGGTAACCAAAGGATATCTAAGCTGAATTTCAATGGGAAGGTGAAGTAAAGAAGGTTAAAATTCAAGGGAGGATAAATTCTTTTGATGATGCTTTCTAAGGTATGTTATTTACAGGTCATCTCACCATTTTCGCAATAAATTTTTTTCTAGAATGATTCAGACTATGAAATTGGGAGGACATTAAGAAAACATATCCAAGTATATGTGGTAAGAATTTCATCTTGTGGGTCATTTTATTTGTGGAGTTACACTCCGTGGAAAATAGGTTTTGTGGCTAGTCCTGAAACTAGTCTAAAACATGTGTTTTGGGTAAAAACGTCATAACTTCTTAATAACATTTCCAAATTCAGTAAGAAAAAATGTGTTGGTTAGAGTACATTCTATAGTATTCTGTGTAAAATTTTCAGATCCATACAATAAATATTATGTGTGGGGCATGCTCTACAAGTTCTTTGTCTAGAATAAGACATAATTCAACAAGGTATACCATTTTTTTCTATAACTCCTTTTATGAGAGGTTACAAGTAGTGACACCTGGAGGAACTGAATAAAACACATTGAATAACATTGTGTATTATTTTAAGATCTTTATTCATTATAGGTACATAGTTATGATTATTTCAAGTTAGGGTTGCTGACTAATCCAAAACTAGTCATGTGAGACTAAAGTAAAGTTTGATGAAAATGTTAGTCTCTTGTTGTTAAAGTTAAGGAAGGTTTGCAGGTTGAAGTATAGGTTGGTGCATAGTTGATGCACTTGTTTATGGTACAAGTTGATTACAAGTTGTTTGGTACAAGTTGGTGCATGGTTGATGCACTTGTTTATGGTACAAGTTGATTACAAGTTGTTTGGTACAGGTTGGTGCATGGTTGATGCACTTGTTTATGGTACAGGTTGATTACAGGTTGATGCATGGTTGATACATGGTTCATGTTATTGGTACAGGTTGTTTTGTGTAGGTTTATTGGTACAGGTTTACAGAAGTATATCTCATAGTGGTAGTGTGGCAGTGGTTCCATGATTCTACTTATACATCAGGGCAGTTGGACGGGGCAAGGACAGGTGGTTGTAGCCAGATTTCAGTTGTAGCTGAAGAACATAGGGGTTTGTAGCCTCCTTCTAGTTGTAGCCAGAGAATTGGGGAGTTGGAGCTTCCCTCAGGTTGTAGCCTGAGAAACTAGGGGGTTGGAGCCTCCTTCCTATTGCAGCTGGAAAACAAAGGAATTTTGTGCTTCCAATGAATGTAATTCTTCAAGACATATAAGAAAAATAATTATGTGGTTTTATCCTGCTTTGGGTTTCCACGTAAAAACATTTGTGCATTGTGTATGTGTATGATTGTTCATTTGTTCATTTGTTCATTGTTTATTTACTCTACAATATTGGATGATAATGCTACATTGATATAAAACTTGCATTATATGTTAAAAAGGATTAGATTTCTCTATTACTAATTCATCACCCCTCTCAGGAATCCAACATTAAATTGTACCAACAACAACATACCATCCTTTTTGGTTCCCCGCATTTTCATAAAGGTATCATGAAAATATTTCGAAGTCTTAATACTCTTATCAAGAAGGTTATTATACCAATTTTAATCGTGCATTCTCTACTAAAGAAGAAACAAAAAGCCTCATGACTACATCTTTATCATCATTATTAATCAGATGATTTTGAAACATGCATAAAAAGTATCTATATGCTCTTCAGTGGTGATGACATTGTTACTAGGAAATTTAAGCAACCACTTATCAAAATTCTCAAGCATATCATGAGGGTATACCTGAATTCTAGACATGTCTAAAGGCTTCAAGGAATTTGTAACCCATGGATGTAAATACATTGGAGATAAAGGAAGTGTTTGACCCAGTAAGGACTTTACTACAAGGGAGTTATGAGGAGGTCTTCACTTGTAGACCTTGGTAGGATTAGCAAATATTCTATTAGGTCTGGGATTAGTGTTTTCAACACTTGGGTTCTCTTGAAATGGAGTCACCATATGATATCACTAGAAAGGGTTTGGATATAATCTTATCAAATTTGGTTGTAGCGTAGTCTTTAGGTATCCAAGAAGAACGACTCAATCCTTCTCGGAAACGGTGTCAAAATTTTATCACAAAATATAACACCTTTATGTGAAGCCTTTCACAAGGGATAAGACAAGTGTAAAATGGGAGTGTTTCCATTGTCACCTTAGAAAATCACTTCCCCCATTTTAGTGAAGGATAGATCCAACAGAAGGGAGGTTACCCTAGCAACCTCAAAGAATCCTATAGCAAGATGGGATCAACTCTACAATATCCTATATTGGTTACTTAAACACACCACCACTAGATCAAGGTAATCAAGGTAAGTATAAGGTGGTTTAATGAATCAATTTCCATATTTATATATATGAAGTATCCAAGACAATGATGTTTAGCAAGTCAAAATAGGTCAATAAGGTATCCCAAACACTATAGATCAAGGAAAACGGTATGGTTGTAGTTATGCAATCTTATGGTCATGATATGCTATAGACACAAAGTGATCAAATGATTCATATTCTCCTTGATACTAACAACTATATTGACCTATAGCTTAACACTCGATTGGCCCATGATATCTATTTAAATGGAATAGAGGGTCATTTACTAAAGATTGATTGTGAGAAACTCTTATGTACAATATTCTCAAATGGCCACGTTCACTGGGGTCATGGAGTGTTTCCCTCTTTGATGGTTTTAACCAAGTAAAACATGGGTGTACTAATATTAGTTGTCTGAGAAGTTGTTTATGTTGGCATTATTGATTGTGTGTTGTAATTGATGGAAACATGAATAAAACATGTACAGTAATCAGAGAAAAAAGGAAGATCACCTTGGGGCAGAAGCAATTTGTGATCATTGTTGATCACGATAGGATAAAAAGTGATCCTGTGTTGCTAAATCTCAAGAGAGGTGGCATACAGAGAAATCAAATACAGAAGGAGTAAAAAATTCGCAAACATTTATTAAAAGCTTAGGAGAAGTAGTAGTGAACAAGTCAGAAAGAAGAGATTTAAAACCCTTCAAGAATCGTAAGGAAACTCTGTTACAGTCGACAGTCGATCAAAATATCATAGAAATTCAAGACCATTAGATTGCACAGAAGGCAGATCCTGCACAGAAAAACCCTTCTTGAAGGATCCTGGAATCCTAATTGTCCATTCAAAATTTGGGATTAATCACAATTGTTAGATTAGTTTGGGATCTATCATGATCGTCAAATTGAAGCCAAGTGGAAGGATAGCGTAAGTTTCAACACTTAGCCACTTCAGCGATTACTGGAAACAAGAAAGAATCCATGAAATCCCGAAGTCATGAAATAACACCAATTGTTGATCAAGAAGGAGCTTTGGATGAGTTCTCAGACGTTAGATCAAGATTTAATCTAGAATTAAGCATTGATCATCTATCGTCGATCTAGAATTGAAATTTTGAACCTTCATATCGTACTAAAGGAAAGAATGTGGTCAACTTTGGCGTTGACCACTCTGGCGATAAGAAGTTCAAAAAAAACAAGAATACCCGAAGGTCGAAGCCTCAAAGTCACAAAATCCAAACAACCATCAGATCGAGGGAATAACTTTAGGAGCAATATGAATCGTTAGATCAAGCAGTCTACAGCCATGATCTAGGAGGGAGACATGTGGCAGAAGACAAAGATGACACATGGAACAATCATTTGGTGACAAGTGTCAAGGTCTAGTTGGAACATTAGGTATACAAAAGTCACAAATCAAGGTGACATGTGGCAGCCACTCATCCAATGCCACATCAGCAGTGACATCATCAAGCCACATCAATTCAGGATAGTAACTTCAGGGATATCCAAGCTTCCTTTATCAGCTAATCATCAAAGGTTGAAATCACAAAGTAAATCTAATCATTGATCTACTACGGGATCATTCTTGACCATTGATCAACCGTAGTAGAAAGATAGGATAAGCGGGGCCAAAGGAACGAAGTCCCAGAGTAAACAGAAAATGTCGGATTGAGTTAGGGGAAGATCCACGGTGGTGGACCTATTTGGTACTTCAGTGATAATTGAAGGACACGGTAAGCTCAAATTCCCGGAGACCTGGAGTATCGAAGCCCCAGAATCTTGTCAGCCGTCAAATCAGAGTTGCATGGAAATATTCAACTACAACATTGACCAACTTCGGAGATAAAGGAAGTTGATTTACTCAAATTATATTGGAGTCCCAGAATGTCAAAATCAACGAGGAAAATCCATCTCAAATGAAGATTAATTCAGAGCCATCGATCATCTAAAATCCAAAATTAGTTAAAGTTCAACGAGAAATGTGGTAGTATAGATCTGACCATCCATCATAAGGTTAGATCAATGATGAAGGTTTAGAAACACAGATTAAGTTGCATAGATGTTATCAAGGAGGAGATAACATGTTTTTCATTGGGACCATTGGATGAGACCAGGGAAAACATCAACAGTGGAGCAGAACTTTGCCACTCTGGGGATAGTTGGAATTAAGCAAGAGGCATAAATATCTCGAAGTCTTGGAATAAATTAAATTTGTGCATATCAATGATTAATTAAGTCATAATTGTTGATCGTCAAGGCTTGAAAATGATATAGAGCCAAAAAAATTGCAAGATTGAAATCAAACCATCGATCAAAGGAGGAGGAAGAGATCAATGGATAAGATCTTATCACATCACAAGTTGCGCAAAGATTAGACCAGACCGTTGATCTGAGAATTTCTGGAATAATTCTAGCCATTAGATTAGATAGCATGAAATGTAACCACTCCATAAGATATCTCTTCGGAAATAACAAGAGTTTGGTAAAGGATAAAATATATGAAGGGCCAAATCCCGGAGGACAAGGTTATGTTTTTAGTCGTGTGACTGCTCAAGGTATCAAAGGTGCAACACTAGAACTTAGGGAAGTGCTTAGTAAGTAAGATCGTGGTTTCAAGCTCGTCGTCAAATGAATTTTGGATTGAAGGGAGAACCTATTGATTAAGACTCAAATTCACAACAATTCAAGATCTGTAGATTAATGAACCGATACACAGTCATGCTTAAAGAAAATTTAAATCATGAGCATTATGAATAAAGAATAAAAAGGAAAATTGATATTGTTTAAAGTTTAATATTGTAATTTAAATGAAAGGTTACATTGTTTCAATGTCAAAAGACAACTTGACTCAACCAAAAGACATAATGGATTAACCCTATGCCTTTTGGAAAAGTATATAAAGAAAGAAAACAAAGTGGAAAGAGTGTCTTGGTGGATATATATATATATATATATATATATATAATGGATTGAATGAAAGTTCATTCTATCAGGTTGGTTCATGTTTATGTAAGTTTTAAACGTGCAAAGTAAAGCAATGCATATAGATTCTTAAGCAAAACAGAAATTAATCAATGGCTCATTCACATAGTACACAAAGATTTATACCGAAAACCCTCAACTGGGGAAAACCTTTCTTATATTCATTATATAGAATCTCACCATTCACCATACAATATATACAACTTTTTTAGGTATTTTGTAGATACCAAAACCCTAATCCCTTAATCCAGGATTAATTTAGAAATCTGCTAAAAATAGCAAAAAACCGCCCAAAACAAATTTCGGGGTGCTGCCCCAAAAGCTGCGCGTAACCAGGGGGGGCATACATGGCCCCCCCTAGGAAGCGCCTGGAACACACGACACAAGGAGCAATACTAGAGGGATCGTCATACATAGTTTTCTAACCTGACACGCCCACACACACACATGCAAAGAATATAACATATACCCAACATTCTCCCACTTGTTGTTTTCTTTGCATCCAGGGGTCCACAGGGTTATATAGTCAACAATCCAAAGCATAAATTCCCATTGTTACTCTACACCAGGAGAAATTTTTTGTTCTCACGGACTTTGTCAATAAATTTGCAACATTCTTCAAAGTGTCAACCTTTTCCAGCAACACCTTCTTTTCCTCAACCATGTCTCTCACAAAGTGATACCAAACATGAATATGTTTTGTCTTCAAATGATAATATGGGTTCTTTGCCAGAAAGATTGCACTCTGACTGTCACAATATAATATCATTTCTTTTTGTACCAACCCAATACCTGAACACAATCTCTGTAACCATGATGCTTCCTTGTATGCATGAGTGGTTGCCATGTATTCAACTTCTGTAGTTGAAAGTGCTACTATAGCTTGTATTTTTCTCATCCAACTGATTGCTCCTCCAAATAGGTTAAACACATACCCACTTGTAGATCTTTTGCGATCTAGATCTCTAGCCCAGTCTGCATCAACAAAGCCATATATGTCCACCACTCTGTCCAATCCTGGTCTTCCTTGGTAGAACAATCCATAATTGGTAGTGCCACGCAAATACCTGAAGACCCTCTTTATTGTTGTCCAATGCTCCTTCCCTGGTTTTGACATATACTTGCTCAAAAATCCCACTGCATGTGCAATGTCTGGTTTAGTACGAACCATTGCATACATCAAACTACCAACTTCACTGCCATATGGAACATGAGACATGTCCTCTTCTTCTTCCTGTGTCTTGGGACACTGATCTGCAGATAACTTTACACCTATAGGAATAGGAACCTTGACCGGTGTACTTCCATGCATATTAAACCTCTGAAATATCATATCAACATATTTTCTCTGATTCAACCAAAGTTTCATGTTTGCACGATCTCTTTTAATCTCCATTCCTAGAATGAAGTTAGCATAACCGAGACCCTTCATGTCAAATTTGGAGGATAGTTGTGATTTCACCTCCTTGATAACATCCATGTTATTTCCTACCAACAACATGTCATCAACATACAACACTACATAAATGAATTGATTTCCAACCTACTTGGAATCTACACAGTGATCATCCCTGCTTCTCACAAATCCCAATCCAAGGATGTATGTGTCAAAATTTTGGTACCAAATCCTAGGTGATTGCTTCAAACCATATAGTGACTTCTTTAGCTTACAAACTACCTCTTTCTTTCCCTTTACTACAAAGACTTATGGTTGCTTCATGTAGATTTATTCTTCCAGATCCCCATGTAGGAATGTTGTCTTCACATCCATCTGTTCCACTTCAATATCAAAAGCAGCAGCAATAGATAAAAGAAATCTAATAGAAGTTAACTTAGAAACAGGAGAAAAATTCTTACCAAAGTTAATTCCCTCTACCTAGGAATAACCTTTTGCTACTAACCGAGATTTGTATTTCTCCACTTTTCCTTCTACATTAAACTTCTTCTTAAACAACCATTTGCTACCAACATATTTTCTTCCAGCTAGAAAATCAACTATATCCCATGCCTCATTCTTATCCAAGGAATCCATTTCTTCAACCATGGCCTTCTTCCAGAGTTTACTATCCTCTGAATTCACTGCTTCCCTGACAGTTCTGGAATCATCATCAGTAATAGATAAAGAAAAAATGGAACGAAAATCAGGTGGACTATGTTAGAACATAATGGATTTGCTCATTTTACCATCGAAAATATCACTATTGTCACCCAACCATAGGCCAAAGCCACCCTCTGAGCACCTTAACCTTGATAGAGAATCACTCTGAAAGAAAACCCTAGGCTAGATAGCCAAACAAAGGGTAACGCACCTTTCCCCAAGGATTGCACACCAAACAATAGTTGATTAGATAGTCCAAACCATAACCAAGAGATAGTCCAAGCCAAAACGTAATCTTCTAGCTGCAGCAGCTACAACATAAGCTCTCCTCCAAACTTGCGCACAAAACTGGGCAACTGTAGTGCACACAAGTGAGCTCTGCAATTCTGAGAATGCCTTCCAGAATGAAGACTAGCCTCCTGTATTTATACTAATTCTGGCTAACTGCCTGGGCCAACTTCTCATTCTGGGTGCCTATTTACTTAGTATATAATATTTCTTCTGGTCGACTTCTTCTCTTGGAGGCTAATAACCTAATACAAGTTATCCTCTTGAGTCAACTTGTCTTCTAGGGTTATTAGCCAACTCATTATGGTTTCTTCTTGCTTCCTGGAATATTCTATTCTCATTAGGTTTACACGTGGAGCTAAATACCTCCCGCAACTACCATAATATCAACACTCCCTCCTAGCTAGGGAGGTATTACAGGTAATGGTCTTGAGCACAAACATACCATTCACTCGGTAGCATCAACATAGTTGTATAGACTATCTCATGACTAGATCATGAGCACCACCATCACCATCAATGTCATCAGTTGCATCATCTCTCGAAAACATACTCCTTTTGAGTAATTAGACATGATGTTGGATAATTCACCACAGAGTGACACAAGAGCCATTCTTCTAATCTGGACATATGTCCTAGAAGAATAAATGTCCTGAATCATTTTATGTCTGGGAAATATATGTTCATTGATCATCCATCTAGCTAATAATCATTTTCAACACTGTTGATAGTATTCAAGGCAATTGGAACAATATCATTCAATAAAACACAATTGTGTCTATCCATAGTAATACACAACTACAAGCCAGTGGTACACTACCACACCAAGTAGCACACAAATACTTGATCAGTGACGTATAGTCACAATAAGTGGAACACATCCACCACAATAGCATACATCTATTGTCTAGTGACATACAGTCTCCATAAAAATCATCTGATATCAACTTGCACAGAAACAATGTTATGATATAAATTGAATCATCCAGGCCATTCTTCCACTCACATCTATCAGATATAGAAGAGCATCTGCCCTCAGAAGGTCAAACATCAATGATGAGCTATCTGGACTATTATTCTCAAGCAAGGAATAATAATTGTCGCGATTTTTTAGCCTGGACCATTCCCCACCCTGGGCCATTCCTCAGGCACTAAAAAAAGTGAAACCTGGAAAGAATGAATCTTCCCTAAGGAATGTATGTCCCTAATTGTTGAACTTGGACCATTCCACACCCTGGGCCATTCCTCCGACACTAAAAAAAGTGAAACCTGGAGAGAATGAATCTACCCTAAGGAATGACTGTCTAGACCATTTCCAAAGGAAATGATTGTCCTACACCAACCTCCAAAACGGACCATTCCCCATGTTAACCACAATGGGAAATCGTTGTCCGGAGAGGCAGGCCAGTCTTCTTGAGAAACCCTCAAGAAGAGAGACTGCCTTAGACCATTCCCCATGTTAACCACAATGGGAAATCGATGTCTATGGTACATCAACAATCCATCGAACCATTTTCATTACGAAAATGACCGTTCGATATAGACCATTTTCCGAACTGGAAAATTCCTGTCCGTCAGAAATCTCAAACCACTTTCTGAACTGGAAAGGGACTACTCATCCTGGACCAATTTTCGAACCGAAAAATGACTTTCCATAAATCAATAACACATCAGTGCTCCCTCCCAACCTGGGAGTCATATCTTCCTTTTTCAATAAGGAAGTTGTCTTCACGAGCTCCAGCTTGAGTATGAAAACTATTTCATATTGGACAGAAGCTTTACCAAAATCTCTGCTTATCTGCTCATCTGTGGAGATATATATAGGAGAACCACTTTTTCCTTGCTGGACTTCATCACGGAGAATTTAATGCTTGATCTCAAATGTACTTCGGTTTTTCTGGAACACTGGTTTTCTATGAAGTCTTCATATAGCTCTGATCAATAAAGCATATCATTGTTGGATTCCTCTTTGTTATCCACAATTTTGGTCATCATGATGATGTTATGATGATGGAAAAATCAGGCTCTTCACTAGAACACTTTCCTGAGAAAAGTTACCTTTGTCTGCTTCCAGAAATAATATTTTTAAGGGAGGTTTGCAGGCTACCTATATATTTGCCTGCGAGAATGCATGATTCTCACAGGCTGCATTAAGCTGGGATGCGAGAGGTTCACACTGTACCTAACTATCAGGGTGCAAACATCTTCTAAAAGAAGGAAAAAGATAAATTCTTGAACTTTCTAGAAGGGAATCTTCTAGAAGGATGAGTTGGCATTCGAATGGTTATCTAAGTACTGGTTTTCCTGATATCTTGGGATCATTCCTATCCAAGTAACTAATTTATCCTCTCCTATATATTGAGGGGATTGCTTATGGAAAAGGTTAGAAGTAAACTAGAAAGAGATTGATTGGAGAATTAGTAGAAGATTGTATGAAGGACTGATGCTACAGCAGCTAGAGACACCAGCAAGGTTATCAAAAGTGGTTGATTTTCTTCATGCATGAGCAAGTGTGTGTGTCAGAGCTAGGAGCCATCG
>JZKD02S1768041.1:54301-79489 GCA_000966675.3 Picea glauca | reverse complement strand
TGACGTGCCACATACCACTGGAAACAACATGATGTATACTATCCATCCATGGGTGTTGTATCTTCATGTTCATTTTCCATCATGTCCAAATACCTTCATCAATCTTGCGGTCCAAAACCCATGACTAGGGTTGACATCAATGAAAATAACCAATTTTCCAACAATAATAATGTAAGAAAGAACTTACATGGTCTTCAAGTTATACCTTGTGACCTAAGTCATGCAATACATTTTTGCACATTCCTCTTGGCATTGTTCTTCATGTGCTTTATGTTCAGGATGTCGCAGATCATTATTTTTGTGATCTTCTACTAATGGTCATTGCTCTGCGCACTGTATTTCTACATGAATGAGAGCTTCCTCCAAATATATTTAAGTCGTGCACTACAATTTCTCATGTGAATGAATTTATTCTAGTAACCTATCTGTATCATGTTTTACCTCTCCGTGGATTCGAGCTTCTTCCAATGATATTTGTATTTTCCTCTCCACAACTTCTCATATCCTGGCATCCTAAAGTGACCTCTGAGTTGCATGTTGCAACTTCTCATGCAATATTTATTCTTCCAGTTCTCTCTATGCATTGTGTAGGAACTGTTTTTGTCGGGAAACATCAAAGCTTGGGTGGGGTTGACATGCCTTCCTTATCCTCCCATCTAGATTTTGACTTGAACCTTCACCATGCTCAAAGTATACTCCTATATTTTCTCCTCTCTAGGTTACTACCTAGACATCAACCTCCTTATTCTTGTTCTTATTTTTGCATGGCTCCTCACACACCATGTTGAAATTATCCTTTTTGTCTTCCCACATTTTCAATAAGTTGTAATAATCTTCGGTGACATGCTAGATGTTGGACATATTGTCATTGATGTCAACAATCAATGTGATGATCTGTTGTTAATGATGAATTAACACAGATGAGATTGTCATTGATGTAAATAGTATATCAGTTAGCAGAATATGTCAAACAATATGCATAGATAAGAAGTGTAAGCTCAGGAGGAGGAGCGAATAGGAGGATTCAACAATATGAAGATCAAAATCTCAGAAGGGAAAACACAGTATGTGATTATTGTTGATCAGGATAGGATCAAAAATATTCCTATGATAGCAAACAGGAAGAGAGAGAAACATGAATATCAAAATCTCATAAGGGAAAATGCAGTACGCTGAAGCAATTCGTGATTATTGTTGATCATGATAGAATCAACAATAAAAGATCAGGAGGGTTAGAAAATGAATGAAGATCAAAGCTCAGAAGAGATGGCACAATGAACTCCAGAAGAAAAGTTGGATGACAAATCAAATAATATATAATGACTAATTTCAAACATATATTAAAGCTCATAAGATATGGTACGATAAAACTCAGATCAAATCAAGACCATTGGATCTGTAAGCCAGATCAATGGCCGGGATGAATTGCGGGGATCAAAAGAAGAATTAAACTACTCACCAGTTACAATCCCACAATATTTATGGATCGTCAGATCTAATAGCTTCAAATATATATGATTTTGGTTGATCCAACAAACCATGAGTTTAAGTTAGATTAAGTCATGACCGTTGGATGCGTAATTGCCAAATCAACGACAGGCCTAAATTGCAGAGATCGAATGGAGAATTACATATCGCGCTAGTTTCCAATTCTGCAATTAGTCAGGACCATATGATCTTATGGATTCGAATATCGACGATTGTGGTTAACTCACCAACAACTCAAAACCTTCAATTATGGAGTTTGGGTGACAAGTTAAATCACTCACAAGTTATGTTTATGAAATTATCCTCGATCGTGGATCTACTTTGAAAATATTCACGAATGTTGGATCACATTTTGAGTGGAAGGACATGATAAGAGAGGTAAAAAGGCTGAGATTTTTACTATCCAAAGACCCGTCAACCATCGGATCAAACTCGATCTCTCGTCAAGTCGTCAGGTAATTTTTGAGTGGAAGGATAGGATAAGCGAGGTAAGATCTGAGATCTCATTCATGTGAACTTATGTCAGTCGTTGGATCATTCTAAGTGGAAGGACATGATAAGCCATAAGAGAAGCACTGCAGACAGATCAAGCTGTTGATATAAGATCCTGATCAAACAAACTTCCTTCACTTCAGGTCTAAATATGTGAGGAAATTATTCTCCGTCAGTTTGATATTTGAAATGCCCGGAGCCCGAAAATTCACATCAATATATCTATGTTGACGTCAACAAGAATCTATGATAGACCACATCAGTAATCTATGTCAACAAGGATACATGGCACATTCGGATAATGACAACTGTCAAGTTGAATCAACATTTCTGGTACGTGCAGATCATGAATTAGAGTGACATGTGGTAGCTACTCAACTTGTGACACGTCAGCAAGTGACGTAAACAACTTACGTCACTCCGAGAGATTTTATTCAGGAGATATACCACCAACACTTTCCCAAAGTCCCGAAGTCCTGAATGTCAGAGTCCCAAAGTGGACACAAGACGTCCGATCTGAAAGATCACTTCAGGAGCATTCCTGAATGTCGATCTACTACAATGGAAGGATATTGTAAGTGGAAACGTTAACCGACATCAAGAGGTCTCCACCATTGATGACTTACACAACAGGTGATCACTCCAGAGGAAAATGGAGCAATGTTTATTCAAAACCTCTGAAGTCCCAAATGTTGAATTCCTGAAGAGGACATAAGTCATCTGATATGAAAGATCTCTTCGGGAGTATCCTCAACCATTGATCATACTACAATGAAAGTTGAGGCATGAGAATTATGAAGCCTGAAGACACAAAAGGATATTGGCCATTGATAAAGAGAGGGACACGCGTCAACAATTCTTTAACTCTGAAAGATTGACGTACGAAGGAAAGAAGTGGTTGAGATTCGAAATCTATGAAGTCTAGAGACCCAAAGGAGATATTGACTGTCGATCTGATGTTCAGTTTTTCTCATGACCATTGATCAAAATACAGTGGAAGGATAGATGTAAGGATCAAAGATAACCATTGACTGGGTTCTAGGATATAATGTGAACCATCCATTCTGTTCGACGATATCATATTCGAGAGATTTGAAAGGTTTGAAGTCACGAAGACCCAAAGGGCGAAGACCCAAAGTCCTGACAATCATCCATATCATCGAGAGAATGAATCATGTTCATTGAATTTATAAGTGCTCATGCACTCCTCTCGCCTAATGTGAGGTCACCATCGTCGATCATATGGTCAAGAGATTTTAAAGGGTAGAATGTATGGGTCTCTTAAATATTTAATCCTATGGTTCTACACCATTGATCATATGAACGGGTTTGAAGGAAGCCCCAATATTTGTTATAACAATGACGAAGGAAATCAATCCATGATTGTGATCGATTTGTAAAAGGAAAATGGGATGCTAGGTGGAACGTTGAAGACTTAGATTGATGAACTAGTGGTCCCAAAAGTTATCGTAAATGAAAAATTTAGATATAACTTGTTACACAAGTCAGCTCAACAATTTAAATAAGTTTTGAGCATAAGCCACTATAAATAAAACCATGATTGGTTCACTTGAAATGGTGCTTGTGTATGAATCATGTCTTGTGAAGTGAAAAGACGGATCTAGACCTAAGGTCCATGCGAATATAAGGCAGACATGTAGAAATGAATATTGAGTGAATATATCGAAAAAAAGATAAAGTGAAGAAGGTGCGAATTTCAGAGAGAAGATGAAATGCGATGATGAGTGTTTTACGATATACCTCTGATCATGAGATAGACTTGATTCTATAATATATCACTACTACTAGATTTTAAGAAACTCTAGTTGGATAGACTGGGTTCTATCATCAAGTTGGGTCTTGCCTGAGAGTTGGTGATCTCTGAGGAGTTGGTGCTCCTTACTTCAGTTGATGCTGGGAAAATCCTCTTTCACATATATTTATATTATGATATTCATATCAATTATACAAAAGATAGTACAAACATCTTGTGTCTTTGTGTCAATTGTAATTATGATTTGATTGTTCTTAATCTGTTCAAATATGTTTTAACTGCTAACCTGTGAGAAGAAAAAGTTTGAATAGTCCACAAACTAATTCATCCCCACCTCTTATTGTGGGAGATGTGCGCAACTATTGGTATCATAGAGGATTTCTTTAGCACATTGTATCCACTGGAAGGTATATCCTGATGAAATTGGTGGACATATGGCTCTCTCTACAATTGAAGCTCCCTTATTTGATGGAATAGATTATTCCTCATGGAGAGAAAATATGAAACAGTATTTGAAGTCAAAAGGATCTGAAGTTTGGAATTCAGAAGTAAGCAAGCCTCGATATTTAACTACATCGAAGAGTCTATCCAAAATTACAGCCCAAAGAAGAGCAAGGAAGAACAATGAAGTGGCATTGAAGATTCTTCTCAATGTATTATCAGATACAATCAAGGCAAGCATAGGACTATGCACATCTACCAAGGAATTATGGTTGAAGTTAGAAAAGATGTATCAAATAAAAAATGAAGACATAGAATACATTCCTATCAAGGATTAAGATGAAGACTCAGCCATCAATAAAGGTAAGGAATCTCCACAATAGTTCGATTGCAATAACATTGATATTGAATCCTTCCCTACAAGTAAAGAAGAAGACTCAGATACAATAAATTTTTTTTATGTTAGCACTTATCCCATGGAAGAAGAAGAATAAGAACTATCAAAGGCCAAAAAAAAGGTTTATCAGAGTCTCTGTGAATACCTCCATGACCATAATGAGTTAGACTATAGCTATATTCATGACTACACTAAAGAATTTATTGAAAATATTCAAAATCATGTCTTGGAAATAAAGGAAATTCTCAAGGATAGTGAAAAGATAATATATAAGCAGGACAATTAGTTAGAAGAGAAATAAGAGGATATCAAGAAGATGAAGAAATAAATTACTCAAGTAAAATAAAAGGAGAAGTAATATGATGAGCTTAGCAATCAGAAGCATATCCTTGAAATAAAATAAAATCTCAAAGACAATAAAGAAAACATATATGAGAAAAAGATTCAATTAGAAAAAAAAGAAGAAGAGATCAGAAGATTGAAAACAAAAGTTGTTGATCTAACAAAAGAAAAGGAAGAGGAAATCAAGAGACTGAAAAATGAAATCAATCAAGCAAAATAAGAAAATAAGGAATATGATGAACCAAGAAAAAACTTTGCAGAACTAAGGGAAAGCTATGTCAATCTTAAAATTCAACTTGAAGAAGCCAAAAGAAGAGAAGAGGTAGTAAGGAACCAGTTGGACAAAAAGGAAGAATCATGTCATTAGCTGGAAGCAAAAGTTGTGAATCTTAGAAAGAAGGTTGAGAATTCAGACACCCAAATCAAGTTCTTGAACAAATCCATGACCCTGGATGATATCTTGGATAGTTAGAGATCACCAAATGACAAATCCGGTCTTGTATACAATAAGGAAGAAATCAATACTCCTAAGAAATATGATGTAGATCCTTCATTTGTAAAAGGTGAAAATAGATGTGTCATAGTTCCTTCAATGGTAAAGGATGAAAAAATGTCTAACATAGGTCCTTTATTTGTAAAGGATGAATACAGTTCTGAAACAACTCCTTCACTTGTAAAATGTGAAAGCAGGTGCGATTCAAGTTCTTCACATTCAAAGAATAAAAGAAACACTACAAAATTTAGAAGATAAGATCAAGGAAGACATCTAGAAGATATTCATTTGCCTCAAAGCAAGTTCATAAGAGAGACACCTCCATGGATGAATCAAAGAAGGTATGAAAGTGTTTTTAACGGTTATTGTTTTTCTTGTAATGAATATGGTCATAAAGCTTTAGATTGTAGGCATCATGGAAGAAAACAAGTTGGTAGGTTCAACAATAGTATAAGATGTTGGAACTGCAATCATGTTGGACATATCGTTGCACATTGTTACACTATGAGATGTTACAGTTGTGATGGATATGGCCACAAAGCCTATAACTGTTGGAACTCAAGAAAACAGTCAATGAGAAATACGTCATACAGTACGGAAAAAGGAGTAAATCGAACATGGAAGAAAAGTGAAGTTGCAATAATAGATGATCAAGAAACAAAGTTCAAGAAACTATGACACTCATAGATGTGGATAGCAAAGACTGAACAAGTGAACAAGAGTGAAGATGAATGCTGCAAAAATAATTGCAGTCATGTGACAAGCATAGTATAAAGTTGTCTTAGACAAATTTAGAGAAATGTATAGTAAAGAAACATATTGGATAAAAACAGATACATCTGGTTAGAGACCGATGAGAATCAATGGGCAGATCCAAGAGTTGTTTGAATAAAATGAGCTACAATTGTCCAATGTTCCAGTAGGACAACAACATTCACAGAAGTAACATTTCGATGTACAAAATGAGGTACATGACATCCTGTAGAACTAACAAGTGGAGAATAGTAAGTAAAAAATCAAGGGAAGTTTTGGTTCGTAAATAAGAAAGTAATTAGATTAAGTCTTGAAAAGACTCAATCACTACAAAAATTTATATCAATAAGACTACTCATTTGAAACAAAAAAATACAAATCAATTGAGATAAGAAGTTAGTTAACAGGGGAAGAAACCTTCTTAGGAAGAACTACATTTTCGGAAACAAAGGGGGAGAGTAGTCAGAAGTAGAGAGAGAGAGCATATTGATAGGGGGAGTCATTCAAATATGACAGGTAGAACATGAATGTAGGAAGATTTACCCAAGTTCAGATTCCAGTTAGTAATATAYAGAGATTTACCATAGGAGTAAAAACTCTTTGCCATTGATGTCAAAGGGGGAGAGAAAAATTAATAAGAGGAAAGMATTAGAAATTCATAAGAGGAAAGCATCATCACAGGGGGAGTTTTGTATATGAAGTTAGTGTGTTCCCCTCAATGAAAAAGGGGGAGATTGTTGGACATATTGTTATTGATGTCAATAGTCAATGTGATGATATTTTGTTAATGATGAATTACCAAAGATGATATTGTCATTAGGGATGATTTTAAGGATGAAAATTTATTTTAAAATGTACAAACCTTGGCGAATCTTACTTATCCTTCATATGCCAACTATAAATGTTTGGCGATATTTTTGTAAAAATATTCAAATTTCTAAGGATTTTATATAGTTTTTATAAAGTTTTGGAGATTTTTAACGTAAAATAATTTTATTCTATAGAATTTGGGTGAATCATTTTTAAAATAACGAATCTCGTTTTTGGAAAAACCATTGAAAATTATCCCATCAGTGAAATTTAGCCCCTAAAATCTGAAGTGAATAAGGATCATCAGATTTAGAGGACATAATGAGGATCATTGAATCAAGTTTGTTGATCATTAGACCACATCAACAAGGATGTGTGGGAGATCCATGCCAACGAACCTCATCAGCAAGGACACATGGAAGACCACGTCGAAAAATACACATGGCATAAATCATATGATGACAACTGTCAAGAGAGAATTGACTCATGCCATGTCAACAAGTGACGTAAGCAAGTTACGTCACTCCGGGAGAATTGCTTCCAGATTTTTACCACAAGCAAATGTTCAAAGTAGCTCTAAGTCGTCGACCTGATATACCCTTCAAATACTATCATGACCATTAGATCAAGGATATGAATATGTGTCACATCAGGATATCTATGTAGACGTCAGCAAGAATCTGTCACAGACCACATCAGCAGTCTACGTCAACAAGGACACATGGCACAATCAAATAACGACAAGTGTCAAGATGAATCAACATTTATGGTATGCGCAAATAATGAATCAGAGTGACACGTGGAAGTTATTGGCTCATGACACATCAACATGTGACGTAAGCAACTTATGTCACTCTGAGAGTTTCTCTTCAGGAGATATACCACCAGTATTTTCCCAAAGTCCCTAAGTCCCTAATGTTGGAGTCCCTAAGTGGACACAAGATGTCTGATCTAAAAGATAACTTTAGGACAATTCTTGATCATTGATATTCTACAGTGGAAGGATAGTGTAAGCATAAACGTTAATTGACAACAAGCAGTTTCCACCGTTGATGACTTACACAATAGGTGATCACTCCAAAGGAAAATGGAGTAGCATTTATTCGAAACCTCTGAAGTCCCGAACGTCGAAGTCCCGAAGCGGACATAAGTCATCTAATCTAAAAGATCACTTCAAGAGTATCCTTAAACATTGATCATACTACAATGAAAGTTGAGGGCTGGTAATTCTGAAGCCCGGAGATGTGAAAGGATCTCGATCGTTGATCAAGAGAGGGAAATGCATCAGTGGTTTTTCAGTTCTAAAATATTGACGTACGGAGGAAAGAAGGGGTTGATATTCAAAATATTCGAAGTCTGAAGACCCGAGGGAGATATCGACTATCGATCTGATGTTCGGTTTCACTCACAACCGTTGATCAAAATACAATGGGAGGATAGATGTAATGATTGAAGTTAACCATTGATATGGTTCCGAGATATAATGTGAACCGTTCGATCTATTCAGCAATATCGTATTCTAGATATTTGAAAGGTTTGAAGTCATGAAGACTCGAAGTCTCGACAATCGTCCATCTCATTGGGAGAATGAATCGTGGCCATTGAATTGATAAGAGCTCATGTGCTTGTCTCACCTAACGTGAGGTCATCGCCGTCGATCATATGGTCAAGAGATTTTAAAGGGTAGAATGTATGTGTCGCTTAAATTGTTAAGCCTGTGGTTCTACGCCATTGATCATATGAACTGGTTTGAAGGAAGCATCGATCTCTTTTATCACAAAGACAAAGGAAATTGATCCATGACTGTGATCGATTTGTAAAAGGAAAAGGGGATTCCAGGTGGAACATTGAAGGCTCAGATTGATGAACTGGTGGCCCCAAAAGTTATCATAAATGAACAAGTTAGTTATAACTTGTTGTACAAGTTGGCTCAACAATTTAAATAAGTTTTGAGCATAAGACACTATAAATAAAACCATGATGGGTTCACTTGAAATGATGCTTGTGTATGAAGCGTGGATTGTGAAGTGAAGAGATGGATTTGGACTTGAGGTCTGTGCGAATATAAGAGAGACATGTAGAAGTGAAGATTGAGTGAAGATATAAGAAAACATATAAAGAAAAGAAGGCGTGAATTTCATAGAGAAGATGAAATGCGGTGATGAGTGTTTTATGATATACCTCTGATCATGAGATTGATTTTATTATATAATAGATCACTAATACTAGAGTTGAATAAACTCTAGTTGGATAGACTGGGTTCTATCAACAAGTTGGGTCTTGCCCGAGAGGTGGTGCGCTTTGAGGAGTTGGTGTTGAAACAAATTAGTTGATGCTGGGAAAATCCTCTTTCACATATATTTATATTATGATATTCATATCAACTATACAAAATCTAATACAAACATCCAGTGTCTCTGCGTCCATTGTAATTATGATTTGATTGTTCTTAATCTGTTCAAATATGTTTTAACTACTAACCTATGAGAATAAAAAGTTAGAATAGTCCACACACTAATTCACCCCCCCCTCTTAGTGTGGGTGGTGTGTTTGAGACTAGAGACTATAGAAGTATGCACAAAGCATGCAAGGTTTGGTAAAAAACATTTATACATGACCAATATCTCCTCAATTAAAACATGTGAGGGGTATACCTCCTCCTCCTCCTCAACAAGAACAAAAGATTCAGACTGGCGTTGTCTATTTAACCCAATTAGTTTGGGATAATCTACCCTGGCGAGTTTTATGGCTCTGTTAGCCAACTAGGATTCTCAAATAGTTAAGAGATGTAAACTAACTAAATGTGCAATCAACATTAATACAATTTCTTAACTAATAGTAGTATTATATACATTAGATATATACAATTACAAGGTTTAAAATAAATCCTCGTGAAAATGATTTGTTTTCAACTAATGGATTGGAACAAGATGAAAAATAAAAAAGAAATAATTTTATACTCTAGATGAAAAGATAATAAATAATGAATGAATACGATTATAAATGATATAACTTTAATGGACAAAGCATTTAATGTTTAAGTAATGTAATCATTATCCATTCACAAATCAACAAATCAAACAAAATGTAAACTAACTAAACTGACATTGATCAGCAGTACTAAGCTATATTCATCTTTCTATGCTTGTATAAACTCCACTTAACTTGTGTCAACTATAAATCTATGATAAAAGAAAGAATGATACTTCTTGAAACAACTCAAGGAAGTATTTTAAGTTTCAGAAAAAATATGTGCTGACAGAAAGAGAAATAAATTTTATCTCATGTTACTTTAAAATGTCCAATAGATAAAAGTGAAATAAACTCCAACCCTCATCAAGTGCTATTATCAACTATCCAACATTAGACGTAAACTCAAAATGTATCAATAGATGATAAGCCACAGATATTAAAGGAACCAAAATATAATGGACCATATAAATGAAAACATAACATGAAAAATTATATGCAGAACAATCTAAAGCTAGTTCAATACAAATAAAGTTTCATATTAAAAAATTATATAAGAAACAATATTAACATTGCACAGTCTAAAAAGGACAAAAGCCAAAGAGTAAACAGTATCCCATATAGTTTCAGTATAATAAGTTCATCATAAGGTCCAAAATTATTTTTTTGGATAATAGACTCTTAAAGATTGAAAAAATTAATACATAAATGATAACAATTAACCATGTATTGATAAAAAAAACTAAAGCTAATTTAAATCAATGCATAATAAATTACTCAAATAATATGAAGATATTATAATGAAAACAAAACCATTTTACTCACAGGACAAAATCCATTAAGCAACCTGGAATTCCATATTCTTCTTTGAAAATATTGGTCCATTCTCCCAAAGATTCCAACCATCTGTTACTCCATTTGAAAAGAATTTTTTTTACAAAAGAAATAATATACAAAAAAAAAAGGATAAAAATCATCCTCTCAATTTCCTCAGTCCCCTAGGCTCTAAACATTCTCATATATTTATGCAATGAATGAATAGTTTGGGTGTCACTAATAATTTCTGCCACCTGAAATTTTCCTCGTAAAGAGACAAACATATCTCTTATATCATGCATTGTTTTGGAAACAATCTTAAGAGTAAGCTAAATGGGTCCATTCTGCAGATGGGTTTTCAACCGTTTCTTCAGATTCCTTATGGTTTGGCTGCAATCAGCCCCACAAAATCATTTGTTTGTTGTTGAACTCATTTCCAAATCTTATCTGTTGTTGCTCATAAATTATTTACAACAATCCAATAATATTTTTGGATCAATTATATTGAATGTATTTAGATAATAAAATCAAGCCATGATTAGATCCGTACCAAATAACTGATAATAGAAACCTGTGAAGAAAAAAGAAACCAAATTAATAACCTAAAAATTTTGAATAAAACAAAATCTAGAACAATAAAATTAAAACGAATTTAAACTAACTATAAGTTCTAAGCAAATACTGTTTATATTTTTCTTTCAAATATGATCTTTAAATTCTAGAAGCTTCAAATTGATGGAGAGGAAAAAAATGTTAATTTTGGGTTTTCACAAAATCAAACAAATCATAGATAATTCTTTTTTTATTTTGAAATGGGATGCAAACTAAAAAAATAATTTAATTAATTAAACCTACCAAATGATTTTCTGAAAATGATTTCTAATGAGCAAAAGAAGAAAACATAATTGTAATTTTAACGAAAGTAAACAGTTGATAAATGATGGGATAGGGGTAGACCCAGGGTTCAACACTACAACAACGCACCAACAAAACCCTAAATACCGTCCCTTTCGGCAACACCTGTGAAGAAGATGAAGTCTCACTCAAAGTTGAGGGAGGGATGGTTGCAGTACTCAGGTGTATACAACCTTAGATGGGACACAAATCTGTGATTGTAATACTTAACAAAGAACTTAACATTGTCAGTTCATCAATATTTAACCACTATCTACTCTGCAGATAAAACACAACATCGTATCATTAATTCAGATCTGATGTATCTAAAAACTTATCATAGAGAAGTAGGCTATATCTAACAGATTCAGGCACTAGCACATTCATATAAGTCAGATCTAACATCCATATACATCATTAGCACAAAGCATAAACATATCTATCTATCTATATCAAATAACTTAGCAAGTAAAGACATAAACACATCAACACATTGCACAAAGAAGAGCAACACAACATATACGTGGTTCACCCCCACCCTGGGGCTATGTCACCAACTCTTCCTCTTTATTATCTTTGTCAATATTCTTATAGGAACATAGCATCAAAATCCTACTCCGCAGAAGACAGGAGATCTACGCACACTCCACCAAATCCTCCTTCTTTGAGCTAGGGTAAACCACCAAGACTTATTACAATTACTTGCACGTAACTCTGCAAGTCTCACAAAGTATGCATAGAGCACCTATAATCCTTCAATCACATAGATCTATCACTTATCCATTCATTACGACTTGTCCTTATTACATCTCCTAGTATTCTATATATACTTTACAAAATAGGCCTAAACATGGGTAAACCCATGGGCCGACATCCCATACCCATTACATAATCCCAAAAAGGACCCAAAAAGGACCCAAAAAGGGGCCGAGATCTCACGATATCTTCTTCGTCTTGTGTTCCTCCTTTGACAGGCTGTTGAAGTCCCAAAATAGGTCAAAGTTGACCAAGGATCTCCCAAAACTTGGTGAAGGGCCAAAAATCCCCTAGTACTCACTTGTGACGTGTCCCAAGTCACTCTGATTTGGGTATTTCTACTTCAAAATCCTTGAGCTTGGCTCGAACTACTTCGATTTTCTGTTGTGACATGGCCTCTTGTTCAGTGAACTCTTTGATGACTACGTCATTGATAGGTCCCTCCAGGCATTGTTCAGTTGTAGTGACAACCTACTCCATTTCTACTCCTCGGCCTTCGACGTATGTGAACAATTGGTAGGCCTTATCTTGTACAAGTTGGAGCCTCTAAGTTACTTCCATAACTCTTCTCTAGATAGTGTGGATATGTTGTTGGGTGGTGAATTTCTCTTGGGAGCACTTCATTCTTTCCACAACTGATAGGGTCTTCAACTACACTTGTATCATTTCAGCTTGATACTTCACCTCTTGGAGTTGCGATTCTAGTTTCTTTAGTTCTGGATTTTCAGTGAGTTGATTGTAGGTTTGGGAAATGTGACCAATAAGTTTCTTACATTCCATAGAAAGGTATTTTATTCTCTCAACTACACTTTATATATTTTCTCCTCTTTGATCCCTTACATCCTGTGGGGTCTTGAGCACTGTGCAGAGCTCCAAGTCTTCTATGCGTTTCTGTAGCTACTGGATAACTTTTGCGAGCTTCTCTACTTTATGCGTGACTCGATCCTCTACCTTTATTTCTACAACTTTAACAGAGAGAATTTCTCTACTAATCGCTTCTTTCACTTCGAGTTGCTCCATGAGAAACTGTTCTTTTCCTTGCTATATCTATGCTTTTTCTTCATCGAAATTTTCTTGGAGAGAAATCTTTTCCTGTTCTGCAGCTCGATGTTTTTCTACAAGCACTCCTTGTACTTGCATCAAATCCTGGGTGTCTTGTTCTATTTCTTCTTGTTCTCATCGAAGGCAAGCTTTGACTATATCAGCTAGTCAATGGAGTTGGGTTGGCTCATCTCCCAACTCTAGTTCTCCCGATGGCAGGGGCGCAGTGGAGACTGTGTGGCTGGACTGAAGGGTTTGTTGTACCCCTCAAAGTTCGATTTCAATTCTATCATACATTTCCTCCTACTTCACTCCTTGTTTCTCTGTTATTTCCAGTGAAGTGTCATTCAGGGCTGCTATGATGAAGTCAAAATCATTGGAGGTGAGGATAGTCTGCACCTTGGTTATGGTGGATTTTGATTTCTTCCAGGAAGAAGGTTTCAGGGGGGAAACCTTCCTTTTCTTCAATGGGTCAACCTTATCTTTGGAGGTTGTTAATTCACTGGGTTTCTATTCAGCTTCTACTTCATCATCACCCCCTTGGTCAGGTGACATTGAAAGATTTTTTCCTGAGGTGATGCTTAAGTTTTGGACCTCCTTAGTCTTCTTTTGTCTACTAGTTCTGGGTGGATTATGTTCTTTATGAGTGTCCTCTGGAAGATCAGATATCTCTGAGGGGTCGGTTAGGATAAGGAGGTCAATGAACCATTCCTTAGTGATTTCCTGAAGGTCTTCTTCTGTAAGCTTATAATATGACTGGTGCTACTCTTTATGTTCATCTACTCACGTTGTAATGTAGATGAAATGTCGATCTGCACTGAACTTCATCAGGGGTCAGAACCTTTGTAAAGTGTTCAGAGTCATGAGAGACTTGGATTTGATGGCTCGCTTTAGCTGGAGGTAGTATGTATGAAAAAAAACATTAGATTGCCACTGTTTGTTCATATCAGTTGAATACCACAAGGTAGTGAACTTCGCGACAAGTGGCTCAAATGGATCGATGTCTAAGAAGTTCGCTCCTTTCGGCATCTCCCAGGAAATAAATGCAATGAGGACTGGGATTCATCTAAAATGAAATTACTAACCCTAATCCTATGCTTCCCGGCAATCTAGTTCCAACTGGTTAACTAGGTACTTCACCCAGTTCATCTGTAGGCCTTCTACGCACTTCCCTGTGAGGTCAACGACAAAGCCGGTGACCTGCGTAGTTTGCTTATTCCTTACTAACTTTTAAGCTATCAGCTGACATGCTAGGAACATTTTGTTTCTCTGGATGGAGGCTACCTTGTAGCCTCTTGTTCCCTTCTAAATGTCACCATATGTATCTTTGATATTCTGTGTGAGTGCATGATCGATGGATTTTCCTGGATAAAAGTCCTGCGGGTCGAGTCCTTGCATACTCAGTCCTATGATCCTGTGGATCAACATTGGGTCAATTGTAATGCATCAGTATAGCCATAAGTAGCTTCCATGGTAACATGATAGTAGCAGCTTGACACAGGCATTGAGTTCTTGGTGTCTTCCAAAGTGTGGGATCTTCATGACATTCAACAGGGTGGACTGTGTGAGGTTCATTGTCCATGACTGGGGTATTATCTTTGAATTCTTCCCCTTAGTTCTGGTTAGGTACTTGTATGGGGTGAGCATAACATAGATATTGTGATCTCTGAGGTTGAAGTTGTTGAAATTCAACACTGTGATATTATCTTGCTCTGTCTGAACTATGCGTATCACCTTTGGGAGCTACGCAGTGACCATGCTGTACTCGAATTCTGTTGGAACACTATCATGATTCACCATAGCATCCAAAGTTAGGATGTAATCGAGCATTACATTTGGAATCCATTTTGCATTTTCCAGGTCGTCTTTATGCTTGGTTCTCTTTTATGTTGATGGTCAGGATGGTCTAGTTGCGCGAGCAGTCGACAGAGAGGCTTGCACCATTCTCGTCGATGAATCTTGTATACCTGCAAACATGGGCATGACTCTTTTATTCATGTGGTCAATCAGAAACTATTTGACAAATTTCTCTGCAGTGTTGAACTCGTCCAGCATACATGCTCGGGGTTGGAAATATTTGGGTTTGAGGAGTAACTTAGATACTGCAATAGGATAGAGGGAAATAGTGCAATGATCATTGTGTAAAATCAACAATTCTGTGGGCTCAGATTCATGGTTAGCAAAAGTGTTCTCGGTGCATGGTGCAACGGGATAAATAGATAACTTGGTAATGGATTGCTTGCAATGGTCGAGAAGCATTCATTAACTCTGTTCTATCTATTACGACGTGGTCCAATGGTCTGGTGGCGAACCATAAATGCTTTTCTACCCATTCAGGGAGTCAACTGAATGGTTATATTGGTCACAATAGTTATATTGCTTCACCCTGGAAAAGTGCCATGTGATGTTGTTCTGTTATCCAGGTGAAGCTCCAGTTTTGCAAATTTTCCTTCTGTGAAGTTCCCTCTAGAACCTTCTGTAACTTGTCGATCTTAGCTCTCTTATTACATGGATTTCTATCTTTCTTTCCAGCGAGATTCTTCTCAGTATGTCTTTTTCCATTATGATTCTTATCTTATTTTGTCATAGTTACTTCGCACTATTGAGATTCTTTCCTAAGATTTGAGGGCGATACTTCTTCTTTATCTGGAACAGGTACTTCAATCTTCTGTGGGTCGTCTAGTGTTATTGCAACTTCAATATCTGGGTCTCTGGTGTTAAATAGCTTCTATCTGTTATTTTTTTCTTCAATTAAGTGTGTGATCCTTCTAGTCATGAAATCTTTTAACTCTTGCTTCTTCTACTCTAAAACTTCTTCGTCTTGCCTTATGTTCTGATTTCTTTCAATCCAAATTTTTCCTAGTAACACGGTAAATGATGCAATGTTCTCAATAAATTTAATAATCTCAAAATATTCCTCTGTCAAAGTTCCATTGACATTCATAGATATCTGGGTGAGCTTTACACATAGGTTTATCAACTTTCCTATAAATAGACCTATTCCTCCCAATGAAGGAATCATAGAAGGCCTTCCTATAGCTTCCCGTGTTCTTTCTGTCATGATATTCATATGTGTTTCCTCATATAGAACACAGTCAATTTCAAAGTCTCCTATTCTTTCTTCAAGGCACTCGTTTTCTTTGAATACCTCTGATAAACCAACATGTCAGTGATCATTCGGGGTTTCTTTCATCTGTAGCAATACTTTCTCTGAGTATTTCTGGGGTTCTTCCATTTTTGGATCTTCGTTAGGGTTTTCTTGTCTCATGTTCATTTCTTCAAGATTAGCAATCATTTTAGGGAAATCCAATACTTCATGGTCCATAGCTTTGCAACAAAGACAACTAGGTCTTCTCCCAGAGCATTCCTTAACAAGATGTCCTAATTTTCTGCAACTGTAACAAAGGGTTAATCCTCTCTTTCTTTTAAATTATCCCCAACCTTTCCTGTACTGTGCACTAGGATCATAGTAGCTAGCCTGCAAACATTTCTTTCTAGGATCTTGCATCCACAGGTTAGTCCAAACATTCTTTCTATGCATAGGTATAACATATATTTCACTATTCTGATTAGATCTATGCATATCAAACCTTTTTTCATCTATTAGTGCCCTAGTTTTCAAACTAGCAAAGAATCTATCAAACATACATAGATCCATACTTTTGAAACAAAAATTTCCACTTATCTTACTTCTACAAAGCACAAAACTTTCAAATCTAGAAATTTCACTATTCTTACCTTTATCAGAGTATAGAGCTTGCAAATATTACCTCTTTTAATAACAAATTCTCACTTTTACCTTTCTCAGAGAACAAATCTTTCAGATCTTACCTCTTTTCTCCGGAACAGGCTTATTTTCTTTATCACAAAGCTTCACAAACTAAGTACAGTACTATGAACTAGGGATACATATCTATGCACAAGGATTTCATAGTTTCAGGTCACATCTTTTCACAAATCTTCTTCTTCATCAGTTCCCAACAATCGCAGTTTTAGATCTTAGCAAAAGAACCATTTGTTGGGACAGGAGCAGACCCAGGGTTCAATGCTCCAACAACGAGCCAAAAAAACCCTAACTACCGGCCCTTTCGGCAACACCTGTGAATTAGATGAAGTCTCACCAAAGGTAGAGGTAGAGGTGGTTGCAGAACTTAGGTGTCTTCAACCTTAGCTGGGATACAGATCTATGATTGTAATACTTAATAGAGCACTTAGCACTAACAATTCATCAATATTTAACCACTATCTACTCCGCAGATAAAAAATAGTATCTCATCATTCATTCAGATCTGATGTGTCTAAGCACTTATCATAGAGAAGTAGGTTAGATATAACATATTCAGGCACTAGCACATTCATATAAGTTAGATCTAACATCCATGTACATCATTAGCACAAATCATAAATAGATTTATCTATCTATATCAAAGCACTTAGCAATTAAAGACATAAACACATCAAGACATTGAACAAAGTAGAGAAAAACAACATATACATGGTTCACTCCCACCTTGGGGCTACATCCACCAACTCTTCTTCTTTATTATCTTTTTCAAGCTTCTTACAAGCACATAGAATCAAAATCCTACTCCGTAGAAGACAGGAGATCTGTGTGCACTCTGCCAGATCCTCCTTCTTCGAGCTAGGGTAAATCACCAAGCCTTCTTACAATTACTTACACGTAGCTCTGCAAGTCTCACATAGTGTGCACAGGTCACTTACAATCCTTCAATCCCATATATCTAGCACTTAGCCATTCGTTATGACTTCTCCTTATTACATTGCCTAGTCTTCTATATATACTTTACAAAATAAGCCTAAACATGAGTAAACCCATGGGCCGACATCCCATACTTGTTACATAATCCCAAATCCAAAAAAGGGGTCGAGATCCCACAATATCTGCTTGGTCTATTGCTCCTCCTTCGACCGATTGTTGAAGTCCCAAAATAGGTCAAACTTTACCAAGGATCTCCCAAAACTTGGTCAAGGGCCAACAATAAAAATTAATGTTTTCATTTAAATTAAGATTTCTATGTTTGTCTCTCCCTCATTCAAATTTAATCAAATGTGAACAAATGTCATAGAAAATATGTGTCGCAATAAAAGTTATTCTTGTAAAATCATTGTTATTAATCCATGTCTTCAACCAAGCCATTCTCATAGCAGATAAATTCAATAAGGAATATGTAATAAAAAACTCCCAAATTATGAAGATCGTCCATCAACATCAAAACTCTGTAGAAAGAAAAATGAAAGGGAATTTGAATTTCATGAAATTCAAACCAAAGAAAAGAAAATAATATAAACTCAAACCAACCTTGAAACAAAGAAAACCAATACCAATCCAATCAATTCAAAGGGAAAAAATAAATGAAGAATCCAAATAAAATTTTAAGGGACCCTAGATTTGGATTAAAAATAAAGAAGGGGGTTGTTGGGGCCCAACACAATCGCGCCCATATCCAATCTAGGGACCTCCTTG
The DNA here is from genome assembly GCA_000966675.3 of Picea glauca. Taxonomy (NCBI): domain Eukaryota; kingdom Viridiplantae; phylum Streptophyta; class Pinopsida; order Pinales; family Pinaceae; genus Picea; species Picea glauca. The sequence continues at coordinate 60,537 of JZKD02S1768041.1, read as the reverse complement.
GTATGTTCCTTTTTATGCAATGCCTTGCTCACCACACTTTTGGTCTTTCTACACCTAGAATTCATCGTGGGTATTATCCCGCATCAATTGGAGTGAGCGATAGTTATTGACATCATGCTTGAAGGATTTACATAACTCACATAATGGATTATGGGTTGTCGTGTGATACTTTTTCAAAGTTGGGCAGTGGGGTGTCACATGGACCCATTATCAACATATCTTACACCATTTTGTCTTCTTGTATGGAAATTGAACAAGTATTCCCTTCACCACATAATTTGGGAGAACATGAAATTCATCTCTATGATACCATTTTGAGCGACATGTGGTACACCATACATATTCCTACATGACCTTCATCTTAGTAATGTCTTGAAACTACATCATCATGTTGGCTAGTTGCAAATGCACCTATGCAAAAACTGTCGACATATCCACCCCTCCCGGTGTAGCTTCCAGGAGCATTGCAATTTCTACGGACTCTTATTGCATCATCATCTTCTGTTGGGTGAGTATAACTTGGATATGGGGAAGTAACCTCACAATAAACCATTCTTTTTGATGCACGTTCTAGATTCAAAATGTCATCCTATCTAATAAAATTTTAAACCTATAGTCATAATCCCATACGATCTCACCTTCCTTCTGCTTGATCTCCTTTATCTTAGTGATACGTTGTGATTTTTACTTAGGTTTTTGGAACTCCCTAAGAAGATTCTACTTAATATCTTCTAGGGGTTATATAGTTATTTTACATTTATGTATAGTTGGTTTCAATTTTTGGTTGTCATTGATGTCAACCCTTAGAGAGTGATATTATATATTTATGTCAACCCTTGAGTATGTCCGGTAGCACATTCTGGTAGCTCCAAAGGTATGGGTAAGGAACCCAAGTTTGGTTGAGGAATAATGTAATGAATACCAATGCATTTGTAGGTGAGACTATTCTAGATGGATAGTACATGTCATGCCATTTTCGTTGATATGTGGAAAGTCACATAACTCCTCACGATTAGAGAGTTATGGCCATGTGAAGTTGGAAAACCCTCATGAGTTATCTAAAAGCCCCTTGAAGATCAAAGAAGTCAATTATTCTAGAAGCTTCTAGAAGAAGCGTAATAGTCAAATTGATGGTAACTAGGTGTTAATCATGGGTAAATTTTTTGCACTAAGAAAATAATTAAAGTTGTGAGTTTGTTAATTATGGTAAAGTGGTTGCAAAGAGAAAATTATTTAAATAATAAAAAGGTTGCAACAAAAGTGGTGAGTTTACTATTTATGGATAAGTCAAAGTGGTTGGAAAAGAAATTAATTAAATAATAAAGTTATTTGCAACTAAAGGTGGAGAACTTACTATTTGTGGATAAAGTGGTTGTAAGTGGACAAGTGGTTAGAAGTGGGTTAGCCTTAAAATAAGAAATTTGGGTAAAGTGAGTTAGAAGATAACCCCTTGAGGAAGATACTTGGACAGTATAAATAAGAGAGAAAGGGTTTCATATTAACACTTATTTTTTTTTGGAATATAATTTAATTTCCATTTGTGAAAGGATATTTGGAAGGTATTATTGATAGATAAAATTTGTGGAAGAGAAATCACGAAAGAAAAATCATGGCAGCAGAATTGCGGCAACAAAATTGTGGTAGAAAAAACATGGCAATAGAACTGCAACAATAGAATTGCGGAAACAAAATCACGGCTACATAAATGTATGGTTTTCATATGTGTAGTCTTGAATCTATGAATCTGGTTGAGGGTTTTCCTTGTAAATATGTTGTGTTCCCTCTTCGAAGTTTAGAGCTTGTTGTAGAATGGTTTTGAGGCAGATCTATCGAAGTATATTGTTGGTTCATGTCTGAGTGTTATTGGTATATCTTCTGGTACATTGTGAGAGGATTTTGTTAGTGGTCTTGATATATGATTGGTACACACTTGAGGCTACATAACAATGGGGCTTTGGCACATGATTTGTTGTGAGGGTTTATGGTATTTGGTTATGGATACTATGATGTATTACTAGAGAAATTTTGATGGTTATATTGGTATATGTCTTTAGTATATGATTGTGATACATATTGGGACATATATTTGATGAGTGGCACATAAATGGGGTGTATGGTATGGTGATGTTGGTACATCTTTATGATTCATAGTTTGATATATAGTTGATACATTATTGGTACATATTCGACACACTGTTAGAGGCACTTGCTAGTAGTATTGTTGGCACATGGTTTATGGATGATGTGGCATATATGACTTGGTATACTTTTAGAAGGACATATTTATTGTGATACATATTGTTGATGTTTGTAACTATTCTTGGTTGATGCACATCTTGGTGATATTGTGCCTGTTGTTGAGAGTTGACTCGATGATTGATATTGGTGAATAGGTCTGATTGGTTTATGAGATTGATGAGACAGGTTGATGTGACAGGTTGTTGTGACAATTTGTGTTGTGCATGGTTGATGCACTTGTGTTGGTATAGGTTGTTTGGTGCAGGTTGAATGGTACAGTTTCTTATGACAGGCTCTGTTGTGCATAGTTGATGAGCATGTGTCGGTACATGTTCTTATAGGTTGTTGGTATAGGTTTAAAATGACAAGTTAACAATGGTAGTGTTTTATTTAGTGGCAAGTTGTCTACATTTTTCATTTATATTTCAAGGCGGTTGGATGGGGCAAGGAAAGGAGGTTGTAGACTCATTTAGGTTGGTGCTGAAGAATCAAGGAGTTGGAGCTTCCTTTGGATTGGATCCTAATAACTAGTTGGTTGTAGCCACCTTTTGGTTGTATCTAGAGATCATAGGGGGTTGTAGACTCCTTCTAGTTGTAGCCAGAGAATTGGGGAGTTGGAGATTCCCTCAAATTGTCACCTAAGAAACTAGGCATTTGGAGCCTCCTTCCAGTTGGAGATGGAGAATTGGAAGTTGGTGCTTCCTTGAATATAATTCTTAAATACATATAATAAAAAAATTCAGTGATTTTCTCTTGCATTGGATTTCCACGTAATGTACTGGTGTACTTTACATTGTGTGGATCTGTCTATTATTGTTTAGTATGCATTGATGGATATTGATTTTATATGATGCAATGACATATTAATGATGAACTGATGAATATTGTTGAACAAGTTAAAGGAATATACATTCTGGTTAAAAATAATTAATAAGTGGTATAAATTGCTCATTACTAATTCACCCCCCCTGTCAGTAATCCAATAGTAGGGACCTTGTCTATTATGCTAGCATAGTATCCTTATACTTCATGTGCCATGTTAAGGATATATCCCTACATGTGGTATCTAGTTGCATAATTTTTGTTGCTTCCTATGTGATTATCTTCACACACTAGATTTCTTCACATGTAAGCCAATGTTACTCTGCATCATCCTTACCCATTTTTTGGAGCGCGAGTAGCCACATGGTACTATCTTGATTTTCCCTCCTTAAGCTCGAGTTAGTTCCTCCTCTCTCACTACTAGGGGTTTGATTTATCAATGCCAATACTTCTTGGGGTAAAGTAATACTGAACTCACCTTCTTCTTCACTCATATTTTGGATTTTATCTTCTACATATCTCTCTTATACTCCAATTTATTCACTATCCATTGTCTTTTTTTCTTGATTAATGGGATGGTACAAAGGGGGGCTAGCTGAAATTTCTCATGAGGTGACCTAGAGAGTTTCCTACTTGTACCTTTGTAATACTATATACTATTTCCCATTTGTCTCCCCCACCACTAGGAGAGCCTCCATCTCTCTCTCCTTCCAACGCACTAGCACATTGCACTCTATCTTCATATCTTATCGTTGCACCACAAATATATGCTCTATATTCTTGTTCTAACTACACACTACCACTTTTCATGCTACCTTCCTCTCCTAACATCAAAATAATACTATGTGCATCATATTTTCTTCTCATCAACACACCACTTCTTTGTGCTTCATCTTTCTCTAAGGTTTCAACACTCCAAAAGAACCAAGGGGTACAAACTTAATCACCTAGGCCCTTACTACTATTACTAATGGTATCCTCATTGGACACCCTATCCTTTATGACATGCCTCTTTGCGGGCCTATCCTCATCTATGCTCCACTTTGGAACAACATGCTCTTCCACACTACCACCTGGTTTGGTTTCATTTATCTTCATATTGGACCTGACCCCTCTTCGTGTACCCCTAGCTAACTCTTTTTCACCTATCTGCTCCACTTTTATTTTTATCTTGACTCTTCTTGTGTATATTTCAAATCGTTTTCTCCTCTTCTCCTCTGGGTCCATACCATTCCTTACCTCATCTCAACAATTTATAGAACCTCCTCAGTAGATACATTTTCTCTCTGACTTTCCCCCATCCTTAAGAACTCCCCCAACGCTAGGGGAGTTTACTTATCCATTCAATTGTGATCCATGTGCATCATCCCTTTCTCTATGAAAAACATATTTATCCAATGTGGAATCTCTTTCAAGATTTTTATTTCTCATACCTTTCATGAACTTTCTTTCATCCTCGCTAAAAGAACCTGTGTATTCCACCACAAACTCAATTATTAAGCCTTATTTTACTTGAGAAAACCAAAAGTAAATATCCCAAGTTCACTTATTATCCAATACTTTCAATATTTCAATCTTGGATTGATCCCAAAACACTGGTTCTAAAGGCCACATAGTAGAGTTGATATTAGTTTTCCTTTTTAGTCACTCATGCAACAAAAAAGGAAATTCAACAAAGAAAAGCTCATGCATATTCATGTAAAGTTATTCATCTTTCCATTTATTCACGGTCACTTTAAACCCCTAATATTCTCATAGGGAACACTATTGCTCTTTTTCATCAAACCAATATTGAATTTCCTCCCAATATGGGTGCCACCTCATCTAATTCCTTCAACATTCCCTTACAAGAATTTCAAGTCTCGGCAATGGAACCATTTTTTAGCATTTTTTTTGATGCTTGTGTGTCTCCTTCTTAATGCCGAGGAGTTTATACCAAGGGTTCATCCATAGTTGACAAACAAAAACACTAGAGCATCAACATATCAATCCTCAACCAAGGGCAAGAAAGGTCTCACCTGAGATGTAGAGAGGATCAAAAATACCATAAGGTCTTCTACCAGGGATGAAAGCTAAACTGAAATCATGCTTTTTCTTTCTTTGTTTCTAAACTCAATTAGAATAACTAGGTTTGTATTTGGGTTACTTTATTTCATTGAAATTATAATCACAACATCAAGAAACTTTTCAAGTACACTCTACTTATGTTATGCCAAACAAATAACACACATTATGTATGTTCAATCCAAAATCATGGTTAATAGAATATCATGTTATTCATTGCTTCTTGATATACCCATGAGTCAAAATATAGATGCTTATACATGGGATGTTGTAGGTGGTATTCATTATGTAATGAATAAAGGAGGTATTGCAATGTTGTTCCATTCATTTGTTGTTTGAAGATAGCTAATGTATATATTATTGAATCTATAGTTATTTGAAATAAACAACTCACTACTACATATGGGGGGATTATTCTACGAAATTGTTCCACGTTTTCATTAGTTTCATCTTTTTTTTTAAAAGGGTAGATTTTCGTCGATATTTCCATGAAAGTTCGGTGCAATATCCACGAATAGGTGATGTTAACTTGGTTAGGATTTTTGTGGCAATAGCGACAAACTTTCGTGGCAATAGTGACAAAAATTTTGCCTATCTCATTGGTCGGTGCTAACAGCTAATTGACTATTCAATCTATATATACCTGACTTTAGGAGACTTTGTGACACAATTGCTATAGTTGTGACACTGTTCTTGGATTTTGTTTGAGCTATTTATTTTTTCCGTCACCCACTGGTTGAAAAAATCCAATTCTCGATCTACATAGTGGGGATTTTGAACTTGCAAGGTTAGTACGTTTTTTTTTATTGATATACTCATTTAATTTGTAAATTTTTGTTCAAATGTCCAAATTTCATGTAGCTTGTTTTTTCCTTGATAATAATTATATGTGTAGTACCATATTTCATGTCTTTGGTTTTTGGATCTAGTTAGTATATTCTATGGAAAAGGGTATGTGGATTCCATAATATTTTAGGTTTATGGAATCCACATACCATTTTCCCTTCAATTGTAGCTATAATGTCTCTCTCTTTTCATTGATAAAGATATGAAATTGCTCTTGAAACTCAACCCTGATTGGTGAAATGATAGTAATTGATTGTCATTTTCTT
>JZKD02S1768041.1:12783-32473 GCA_000966675.3 Picea glauca | reverse complement strand
ACAGGCAAGTTAAATTTTTTACCCACATTTTCCTAGTTTTTTCCCATTTTTCAATGTATTTGGTTTGTTTAATTTTTTAAATATATATTAAGTCCTATATGAGGATTATTAATTGGAAATTTATTTTTTACTTGTTTTCCATGTTGTAGTTGAAACATCACAATGCGATGTGGTGTAATGGTCGTAAATTTCGTATCAAAATGTTGGATGATAAGATGAAAACCTTAGATTGTAAGATAACTACATTGTTTAAGGTCACCAATATTTCCTCTCGAAGTGATAGAAATTCCGAAGAAACTGAGAATAGGTACTATGGCCATTTGGAGGATATAATTGAGTGTGATTTTAATTCCTTGAAAATAGTTTAGTTTGAGGTTAAATGGTACAGGCTACATATGCATGAACATGATCCTGAAAGAATTGTTATTGAGCATGATAATGGATTTACCATGGTTAATAAAAGGGCATTTGAACTGGGTACAGAGCCTTATGTTCTTCCAAGTCAATGTGAGCAAGTATTTTACTCAGAGGTACCTGGTAAAGCAGGTTGGTCATACGTTGTTAGACATGATCCAAGAGGAAGACCAGTAAAGTATAATCATGTAGCTGAGCATGAAGATAATAACAAGGAAGAAGATCATGATTATGCAGATATGGAGCAGGTGGCTCATGTAGTCGATGTGTCAGATGAATAAGTTGAAGAAGTTGATCATCCAAATGTAGGAGACGATGATCTCATTGACGATATCAATAACTATAGTAGCGAAAATGATGTTGATGATGATATTGATAGGAATGAGCCTTTCACCAATATCAATTCTAAACCAAATCCTAATACAGATGTTGAGTTGGATGAAGAAGATGATGAATGATATTTAATTTTTGAAAATAAGAGGTATGTGTTTATATCTTTTATATGTTTTTATTTTGTATAATATAGTATATGATACATGTTCTTTAGAATTTCAAATTCGGTAATATGGGGAAATTGAGAGCGATGTGAGGAGGGGGGGGGGGTGACATAATTAGAGCTTCCACATTCATTTGGTTTCCCCTGTTTAGTAGAGAATGAACTATTCTCAAAACCAAGAGAAGCTCTGCGCAACTATGCCTAATCATACCAACGATGTAGGTATGTGGACATGGTCATTCCTGGTCTTGAATTGAAATTTTCCCCTAGTCTTAGTCATCACCCTTCATGATATTTTTCACCCAATGATCATTATATCACAAGGTTGGAGGCATATGGGCATTGGGATCATGAGGCTTTATAACCCTAGAGTAACAAGAGACATTAATTAAACTTTGACTAGATTGAAAGGTGCATGCAAATGAAAAAACTAACAACCCAAAAATAAAAGGGATCAATACATCGAATGTCAATGAGAGGTGATCTCACAATCATGTGTAGGAATAGGACTAGCACATTCAAAATTATCGTTCTCGAAATATATTATACAAATTTTACAAGGAAATTGTACTAGGACTATAGACACGGGGAACAATGACCTGTGAATGGGGCAAATGTTGAAATTTGTTCAAAATATTTTTGAATTCATTGAAATTTGACATGGATAGACTATTCACATGCCTTAATGATATGGGAGGGTTTCTAGACTCAAATTTGACTTACATGCCCACTTTCTTCCATCATCAATTCATCATGTAAATCATAAACCCTAATTTAGTGGAGTCATCGATTTGTTCCCAGTGAATGGATGTGTTGTTGTTGACATGGAATGGGACAAAACATGTACCTTCTTAATTTTCTTCCTTCACTTGATGTGAGCCTAGTCATTCTTGGTCTGAATTGAAAGTTTCCCCTAGTCTTAGTCATCACCCTTCATGACAGTTGTCACCCAACGATCATTATATCACAAGTTTGGAGGCATATGGGCATTGGGATCATGAGGCTTTATAACGCTACAGTAACAAGAGACATTAATTGAACTTTTACTAGATTGAAATGTGCATGCAATTGAAAAAAATAAAAACCCAAAACTAAAAGGGATCAATACACTGACTGTCAATGAGAGATCATCTCGCCGTGGTGTGTAGGAATAGGCCTAGAACCTTCAAAATTGTCATTCTCTAAATTATATATTATAAAAATTTTACAAGGAAATTGTACTAGGACTGGACATGGGCAACAATGACCTGTGAATGGGGCCAACGTTGAAATTTGTTGAAATTGTTTCTGAATGCATTGAAATTTGACATGGATAGACTATTCTCATTCCTTAACTCTATGGGAGGGTTTCTAGACTCACATTTGACTCACACGCCCACTTTATTACATCATCAATTCATCATGTAAACCATAAACCCTGATTTAGTGGAGTCATCGATTTGTTCCCAGTGAATGGATGCATTGTTGTTGACATGGAATGGGACAACACATGTACCTTCTTAATTTTCGTCCTTCACTTGATGTGGACCTGGTCATTCCTGGTCTTGAATTAAAAGTTGCCCCTAGTCTTAGTCGTCACTCTTCATGATAGTTGTCACCCAATGATAATTATATCATAAGTTTGGAGGAATATGGGCATTGGGATCATGAGGCTTTATAACCCTATAGTAACACGAGACATTAATTAAACTTTGACTAGATTGAAAGGTGTCTGTAATTGAAAAAACTAACAACCCAAAACTAAAAGGGATCAATACACTGAATGCTAATGAGAGATGATCTCGTCGTGGTGTGTAGGAATAGGCCTAACACCTTCAAAATTATCATTCTCCAAATGATATCTTATACAAATTTTACAAGGAAATTTTACTAGGACTAGACACGAGCAACAATGACCTGTGAATGGGGCCAACGTTGAAATTTGTTGAAACTATTTTTGAATGCATTGAAATTTGACCTGGATAGACTATTCACATGCCTTAACAATATGGGAGGGTTTCTGGGCTCAAATTTGACTCATACACCCACTTTCTTCCATAATCAATTCATCATGTAAACCATAAAACCTAATTTAGTGGAGTCATCGATTTGTTCCCAATGAATGGATGCGTTGTTGTTGACATGCAATGGAACAATACATGTACCTTCTTAATTTTCTTCCTTCACTTGATGTGGGCCTGGTCATTCCTGGTCTTGAATTGAAAGTTGCCCCTAGTCTTAGTCATAACCCTTCATGACAATTGTCACCCAACAATCATTATATCACAAGTTTGGAGGCATATGATCATTGGGATCATGAGACTTTATAACCCTACAATAACAAGAGACATTAATTGAACTTTGAATAGATCGAAAGGTGAATGCAATTGAAAAAACTAACAACCCAAAACTAAAATGGATCAATACACTGACTATCAATGAGAGGTGATCTCACCATGGTGTGTAGGAATATACCTAGCACCTTCAAAATTGTCATTCTTCAAATATCTTATACAAATTTTACAAGGAAATTGTACTAGAACTAATCACGAGAAACAATGACCTATGAATGGGGCCAATGTTGAAATTTGTTCAAACGGTTTCTGAATGCATTGAAATTTGACATGGATAGACTATTTGCATGCCTTAATGATACAGGAGGGTTTCTAGACTCAAATTTGACTCACACGTCCACTTTCTTCCATCATCAATTCATCATGTAAACCATAAACCCTAATTTAGTGGAGTCATCGATTTGTTCCCAGTGAATGGATGCGTTGTTGTTGACATGAAATGGGAAAACACATGTACCTTCTTAAGTTTCTTCCTTCACTTATTTTCACATATTTTTTTATCCTTCCTTATGTTCAAAACAATTTTTCTTGTTTATCATATTATGTATATGAATGATTTTATTTTGGTTAATGTGACAAATTCCAGTATAATACATAGTTATCTAATGCATCAAATAGATGATTAAAACTTCTCATAATGTGAATGCATGTAATAAATTCAAAATAGTGCTCAAAGAGTCGCACTTGTAAAAATTTCCATAGAATCATAGGGTCATGGACATGGTAGGCGCCACTCAAATACAACAATAGAAATTGTGAGTACAAGTGAAATGCTATGTTTGGAATTCTTCTTCAAATTATTTCTGATAGAATTTCAATTACAACTTTGTACTTAGCCATGTTATTCTTTGCAATCCCTAGTTGTTAAGGTCCTAACCCGCACATAGGNTGATCTCGTCGTGGTGTGTAGGAATAGGCCTAACACCTTCAAAATTATCATTCTCCAAATGATATCTTATACAAATTTTACAAGGAAATTTTACTAGGACTAGACACGAGCAACAATGACCTGTGAATGGGGCCAACGTTGAAATTTGTTGAAACTATTTTTGAATGCATTGAAATTTGACCTGGATAGACTATTCACATGCCTTAACAATATGGGAGGGTTTCTGGGCTCAAATTTGACTCATACACCCACTTTCTTCCATAATCAATTCATCATGTAAACCATAAAACCTAATTTAGTGGAGTCATCGATTTGTTCCCAATGAATGGATGCGTTGTTGTTGACATGCAATGGAACAATACATGTACCTTCTTAATTTTCTTCCTTCACTTGATGTGGGCCTGGTCATTCCTGGTCTTGAATTGAAAGTTGCCCCTAGTCTTAGTCATAACCCTTCATGACAATTGTCACCCAACAATCATTATATCACAAGTTTGGAGGCATATGATCATTGGGATCATGAGACTTTATAACCCTACAATAACAAGAGACATTAATTGAACTTTGAATAGATCGAAAGGTGAATGCAATTGAAAAAACTAACAACCCAAAACTAAAATGGATCAATACACTGACTATCAATGAGAGGTGATCTCACCATGGTGTGTAGGAATATACCTAGCACCTTCAAAATTGTCATTCTTCAAATATCTTATACAAATTTTACAAGGAAATTGTACTAGAACTAATCACGAGAAACAATGACCTATGAATGGGGCCAATGTTGAAATTTGTTCAAACGGTTTCTGAATGCATTGAAATTTGACATGGATAGACTATTTGCATGCCTTAATGATACGGGAGGGTTTCTAGACTCAAATTTGACTCACACATCCACGTTCTTCCATCATCAATTCATCATGTAAACCATAAACCCTAATTTAGTGGAGTCATCGATTTGTTCCCAGTGAATGGACACGTTGTTGTTGACATGAAATGGGAAAACACATGTACCTTCTTAAGTTTCTTCCTTCACTTATTTTCACACATTTTTTTATCCTTCCTTATGTTCAAAACAATTTTTCTTGTTTATCATATTATGTATATGAATGATTTTATTTTGGTTAATGTGACAAATTCCAGTATAATACATAGCTATCTAATGCATCAAATAGATGATTAAAACTTCTCATAATGTGAATGCATGTAATAAATTCAAAATAGTGTTCAAAGAGTCGCACTTGTAAAAATTTCCATAGAATCATAGGGTCATGGACATGGTAGGCGCCACTCAAATACAACAATAGCAATTGTGAGTACAAGTGAACTTCTATGTTTGGAATTCTTCTTCAAATTATTTCTGATAGAATTTCAATTACAACTTTGTACTTAGCCATGTTATTCTTTGCAATCCCTAGTTGTTAAGGTCCTAACCCGCACATAGGNAAGTGATTACAATGGTTAGTGACAATCTCCCTAAGTATATTGAATCTAACAATGACATAGTTGAATAAGAAAAATGATGTCTCACCATCATCTGATAATTCTAGCACAACCTTGTACCACTTCATGAAGTACCCTATAGCCATAATAATATATTTGTGACCTTTTTCTGAGGTTGGGTAAATTGTCGTAAAATCAAAGCCCTAGTTGGTGAAGGGCCCAATGGTGATAAAAATATACAATGGAACTCAGTGCATGCACATTTTCCTACTAAAACCTGGCATGGATGACATTTCCTAATGGCTTCAAAATAATATTTAAATAAAGTGGGAAAAAAATATTTAGGGCATAAAATATTTTGGGCTATTTACAACTGAGAGAAATGATATCCATAGGATCCACTATAAAAATCATTCAGAACCCTTTCCACTTATTCATGATTCAAACAACAACACAACCTTTCATCCACCCCATTATGATAAAAAGGGTTTCCAATGATAAGGTATCTCTTGGAAATGGTGAGAACATCACTTCTTATCTCAAGTGAAGTTTGATGTAAATATTTGAGTCTAAATATATACAAATATTGCTCCATATTAAGGGTCAACATAGGAGGTGAGGAAAATGTGATTGTTATGGAACGATTTAGTTTTGATTTTATCCTCACCCTTAGGTATCTTTAGAATTAACTATACAAATACTAGATACTTCTTCGAATTAGCTTATGTGAACTCCAGATTAAATTCTTGTAGGATCACAATCCAATTAAACTCTTGTCTTCCCATGGTTTCTTAGCTCCATCCATCGCATTGATGATGAATTTATCTTAAGAAAAAATAATATTGAAGTATTCTAAGGCCAGATAAGAGTTGAAGGCCAACATAAGTGAAGAAAACTGATCATACTCCTCCATTGGAGAAGAATCATGAATAATGTCTAGTAAGGCCATTTGAATGGTATAATAAGTGATTTTATCCATAGAAAAAGTAAGAGACATCATTACATGTATTTTTTCCTATGCCAACATATAAGGATTTGGAAAACCCCATAGATCTTCAAAGTAAAATGTTCTGAAGAAACATTCCATTACCATGGAGTTTCTAGAGATGTACAATATCACACATACATGTGAAGAGTTAATGTAATATATGGGTGAGGAGAGATTAAAATTTCCCATCAAGGATGGGTACATCCTGACACCCACATTTTCTCATGTCCTCGTGGAATTCTTGATCAATTGAACATTGCATCTTATTGAATTAGTTTGACTAGTTTATAAATAAGACAACTGGTTGGTAGGAACAATCTTTCCCTAGTGACGGAAATAAATCATGCAAAAAAACATAGATACCACATCCATCATTTCACATGTCCAACTATGACCTAGGAGGATATTATATTCTAAGGGATTACTAATAACCTCTATCTATATAGGTCACTATATTTCCCCCAATTTCAAGTAGAATAAAGGAATAATTCCATGAGTCCTGAAAGAATGTCATCAAAGGATTTCAACATCATTGGTGATGGGACTATCTTAGAGGAGCCTAGGGCACACCAACATGACAAAGGCATAATGGATGTGTAATCTCCCTCATCAACCATTGTCCTAAATATGTTTTTTCTTTATGAAAACATGTATATATGTAAAATAATGTAATGAGGAAGACATGGCTTCACATTGCCAGCTTCAAATGTTACTCATTGAGAATCATTAGAATCAAAAGCATAAGTTTCCGATATAAATGAGCTTTTCTTCATGGGGTATATTTAGAGGAACTTGAAGGAAGACACAACCTAAGAATATTGGGCCAGATATTCAACTATTCTATAGTTATAAGTATCTTGGGCATTAGGATTATGCATCCACCATGTTAATACTCCAATAGGAATATATGAAATTTTTTTGAAAGTTGGTTTCTCTATTTGTAGAGGGTTTATATTTCATACATGGATTCCTCTTTTTCTTTTTTGATAGTATAAGGAGCACCATATTTATGAGACCAAGTTTAGATATTTACATCATGTTCATACACAAACACATTTTATGGGTTTCCCCCTTACAGAGGGGCTCCCTAGTTTCTCCAGGGGAAAAGAATGATAGAAGAGAGGGATGACCACCTCCACCTCTCCCCCACACAATAAATAGGGTTCTCAACAAGTCGTGGAGGAACACAACAGTTAGGCTTAAACGAACATGGGAGACTCTTGCTCAGCGGGATTAGGGTCGATCAATGGATGCTTACAGGGATCGGGGTGGACAGGACACTCGGTTGCAGGACCTCTCTCCTCACCTTCCTTGGACTACCTCCGACGACGAGAAAACTCTTTATCGAGTATGTCTTCCTTGACTACTTCTTTTTCTACTTCGATGTCCCTCTCTCCACCTTTTATTTCTGAGCCTACTTCTTTGTCTACGGGTGGGGAGTCTTTTATCGAAGTTAGTTTGGCCTCCCTTCACTACCCCTTATCCTCCTTCTTGATGGTCTTCTCACCTCTTCTAGTCACTCCCTCCCTAAATCTAGGGATTTTGGGACTCTCACTTTTTCCGGGGCACTTGACCCCTTCCAGACCTCCACACTCACCTGCTACTGGGATTAAATGTCTTGGGGACTATGAGAATGGGATTATATATATATATCAAACACAACATAACAATGCACACACAAAAAAAAATCAAACACAACACTATCGTGCTCCTCGTAGTTGCACATAGAGTGGAGAGTAGCACAGGAGTGGAGAGTAGCACGGGAGTGGAGAGGAGCATGGGAGGAGGGTAGAGAGGATCATGGGAGGAGGACACATAGAGAAGGAGGGAAGACAGGAGGAGGGTGCACTAGAGGAGGGCACACGACTGGAGGAGGGAACACAGATTTGAGGGCACACCATAGGAGGGCACACAACTAGAGGAGGGCACACAGTTTTGAGGGCTCACCATAGGAGGGAACACGGTTTTGAGGGCTCACCAGAAGAGGGCACATGAAAATGAGGGATCACGGGAGGAGGGCACACACAAAGGATAAATATGATTTGACTTCTTACTCCTATCACTTAATTGTGCATGCTAATTGTTTGATGACATTCTTGATAGAAATATGGTTTGATGGAATGTAATGGTTGTAGGTATTTTTAATTATATTATTGAATTCATACCAAATGTAATGGGTCCATGCATTCACTAATGAAATATCACTTACCAAGATCAACATTTTTACCATGTGCCAAAAATTGTCACTATCTTCTATGTAATTCAAATCTTCCCTAAAATAGAGCACACATATGAGCTAAGTCATCCTTTTAAAATGCACATAGATGGTTTTATATTAATGTGAAATATATAAATAAAGGTGGAAACTTGTATTCCTTCATATGAATAATGACATATTGAAATCTATCACTCCAACATCACCTTTACATGAGAGAAACCAGCTGGCCCAAATGGCACTTTAGGCCTTTTTATGGCACTTAAAAACTTTCCTACCTAGATTTGTAAAATACACTTAATGCCCATAAAAAATTCTTCAAGAGAAATCCAACTATTCTAGGTTTAACAATATTTACATCCTCACAAAAGTGATGTGTCAAAGTTTCTCCAATAATATTTTATCATCATTGATTTCAATAAAATTGGTAATCTTTTGCTAATATTGCAAGTTGTCTAGCAGTTTTTAAAATGAAAATAAAGTTGATAAAATTTTATTATGGAAACAAAACAACTATGATAGGTTATATTAATTAGGTTTCCTCACAAAAACCATGTGCCCTAATTTTAGTTCTCTGCTCCAAATTCCCTTTCCATAAATTAAAATTCCTCAAATTTGGTGGCCATAAGAAAGAGCTTGTACACTCAAAAAATGATGTTTTGATGTAATTTCTTCCAAATATAGACTATATCATCATTACTTCATATCACTAGGGTGATGTTTTTCCTACTATGATTCATCTCTAGCCATGGTTCACACATCCTAACTAATTTCACATTCAACCTTCACAATTTGTTCCTTGTCTTAGTTCCCACATAGACTTCATACAACATTCCATGATGCAAAGTTCATTACATTGGTGGTAGTTGAGAGATTCAACACTCAATTTTCATGGCATGCTTTCTTTACTATCATCTAACTTGCAAAGGCTTATGCGAACACAATCGAGAGTGATTTGCCTCTAATTTTNGAATAATTCCATGAGTCCTGAAAGAATGTCATCAAAGGATTTCAACATCATTGGTGATGGGACTATCTTAGAGGAGCCTAGGGCACACCAACATGACAAAGGCATAATGGATGTGGAATCTCCCTCATCAACCATTGTCCTAAATATGTTTTTTATTTATGAAAACATGTATATATGTAAAACAATGTAATGAGGAAGACATGGCTTCACATTGCCAGCTTCAAATGTTACTCATTGAGAATCATTAGAATCAAAAGCATAAGTTTCCTATATAAATGAGATTTTCTTCATGGGGTATATTTAGAGGAACTTGAAGGAAGACACAACCTAAGAATATTGGGCTAGATATTCAACTATTCTATAGTTATAAGTATCTTGGGCATTAGGATTATGCATCCACCATGTTAATACTCCAATAGGAATATATGAAATTGTTTTGAAAGTTGGTTTCTCTATTTGTAGAGGGTTTATATTTCATACATGGATTCCTCTTTTTCTTTTTTGATAGTATAAGGAGCACCATATTTATGAGACCAAGTTTAGATATTTACATCATGTTCATACACAAACACATTTTATGGGTTTCCCCCTTACAGAGGGGCTCCCTAGTTTCTCCAGGGGAAAAGAATGATAGAAGAGAGGGATGACCACCTCCACCTCTCCCCCACACAAGAAATGGGGTTCTCAACAAGGCATGGAGGAACACAACAGTTAGGCTTAGACGAACATGGGAGACTCTTGCTCAGTGGGATTAGGGTCGATCAATGGATGCTTACAGGGATCGGGGTGGACAGGACACTCGGTTGCAGGACCTCTCTCCTCACCTTCCTTGGACTACCTCCAACGACGAGAAAACTCTTTATCGAGTATGTCTTCCTTGACTACTTCTTTTTCTACTTCGATGTCCCTCTCTCCACCTTTTATTTCTGAGCCTACTTCTTTGTCTATGGGTGGGGAGTCTTTTATCGAAGTTAGTTTGGACTCCCTTCACTACCCCTTATCCTCCTTCTTGATGGTCTTCTCACCTCTTCTAGTCACTCCCTCCCTAAATCTAGGGATTTTGGGACTCTCACATTTTCCGGGGCACTTGACCCCTTCCAGACCGCCACACTCACCTGCTACTGGGATTAAATGTCTCAGGGAATATGAGAATGGGATTATATATATATATCAAACACAACATAACAATGCACACACAAAAAAAAATCAAACACAACACTATCGTGCTCCTCGTAGCTGCACACAGAGTGGAGAGTAGCATAGGAGTGGAGAGTAGCATGGGAGTGGAGAGGAGCATGGGAGGAGGGKAGAGAGGATCATGGGAGGAGGACACATAGAGAAGGAGGGAAGACAGGAGGAGGGTGCACTATAGGAGGGCACACGGCCGGAGGAGGGAACACAGATTTGAGGGCACACCATAAGAGGGCACACCATAGGAGGGCACACAACTAGAGGAGGGCACACGGTTTTGAGGGCTCACCATAGGAGGGAAAACGGTTTTGAGGGCTCACCAGAAGAGGGCACATGCAAAGGAGGGATCACGGGAGGAGGGCACACACAAAGGATAAATATGATTTGACTTCTTACTCCTATCACTTAACTGTGCATGCTAATTGTTTGATGACATTCTTGATAGAAATATGGTTTGATGGAATGTAATGGTTGTAGGGATTTTTAATTATATCATTGAATTCATACCAAATGTAATGGGTCCATGCATTCACTAATGAAATATCACTTACCAAGCTCAACATTTTTACCATGTGCCAAAAATTGTCACTATCTTCTATGTAATTCAAATCTTCCCTAAAATAGAGCACACATATGAGCTAAGTCATCCTTTTAAAATGCACATAGATGGTTTTATATTAATGTGAAATATATAAATAAAGGTGGAAACTTGTATTCCTTCATATGAATAATGACATATTGAAATCTATCACTCCAACATCACCTTTACATGAGAGAAACCAGCTGGCCCAAATGGCACTTTAGGCCTTTTTATGGCACTTAAAAACTTTCCTACCTAGATTTGTAAAATACACTTAATGCCCATAAAAAATTCTTCAAGAGAAATCCAACTATTCTAGGTTTAACAATATTTACATCCTCACAAAAGTGATGTGTCAAAGTTTCTCCAATAATATTTTATCATCATTGATTTCAATAAAATTGGTAATCTTTTGCTAATATTGCAAGTTGTCTAGCAGTTTTTAAAATGAAAATAAAGTTGATAAAATTTTATTATGGAAACAAAACAACTATGATAGGTTATATTAATTAGGTTTCCTCACAAAAACCATGTGCCCTAATTTTAGTTCTCTGCTCCAAATTCCCTTTCCATAAATTAAAATTCCTCAAATTTGGTGGCCATAAGAAAGAGCTTGTACACTCAAAAAATGATGTTTTGATGTAATTTCTTCCAAATATAGACTATATCATCATTACTTCATATCACTAGGGTGATGTTTTTCCTACTATGATTCATCTCTAGCCATGGTTCACACATCCTAACTAATTTCACATTCAACCTTCACAATTTGTTCCTTGTCTTAGTTCCCACATAGACTTCATACAACATTCCATGATGCAAAGTTCATTACATTGGTGGTAGTTGAGAGATTCAACACTCAATTTTCATGGCATGCTTTCTTTACTATCATCTAACTTGCAAAGGCTTATGCGAACACAATCGAGAGTGATTTGCCTCTAATTTTTAATTATTCTTCCTTCTGGATTTCTCTATTTTGTGAAACTCTAGATGATCATGTGGTATTTGTGCCAATGAAGTGATTATGTACATGATCGATTTTTGTGAGTTATTAACAACATAGTCTTGTAATACATTGATTCATCACCATTGATGCTCATTTATTGTATTTCCACCCTTGAAAATTTTATATTATTTATCTAGCTCTATCATTGGGGTGTAATCACTAGGCTTGAGAGAGGATCTGCCTTGAAAGGAGGGTCTAGGTAGCAATGGAGGTGTGTAKATGAGTATACACTTATGTAGGTGTCATGATTATAATATTGCAATTTACAAAAATGAGATCGGGGATACATGTTTGCAAACATCTTATGGAATACATYAGTGGGATGTAGTTTTAATTGATCTTCCACCTCTTGTTCTTAGGTAGGTTGGGATTTGTTCCTAGTGAGAACCTGAACTCATACCTTAATGATATAATGATTTTAAGTAATATTTGGTAGATATGCCAAGACTTGGCAGATTACATCCTTGGATGAATTTGAGAAAGCGGTCTTTGTTAATGGCACAAATTCTTTCAATGGTGAGTTGGGAGGAGAAGAATCTATAAAAGGAATTGTTGAGACACCGCTATCTCTTGACATGGGGGACATTCTGAAAATTTTAAATTTTTTCTTGATAATGCAAGGGGAAAATATAGATTACTATTGGAGGTGAGGTCCTTTTATTTGATTTTAATTTTTGGGTGGAGTAGGGCATTGTTATGCTTGTTGCATTGGAGTATCTTGAGTTGATTGGTGATTTTTTCAATACTTAATTCAATTTCCATAATCATGGCATGGATCATTGCAGTTTGATTGAAATTTATTATAATTAAGAACTTTTATGTAGATCGATCCTTCCAAGTTGAGTTGAATCACTTCAGAGATCCCCTTCTCCAAATCAAACTCCATATAGATGTTAAAACATGAGTATTATGTCATCTTTGGATCCACCCTATCAATTTACTATTCAAGGGAGATTTTAATTGTAATTAAATTTTAGTCATGCCAAAATATTAGTGAGAGATTATGCAATCAGACCCATGCCAACACTATTGTGATTCTATCAAATTTAGTTTTGGTTTACTACATTATATATGACATGTTGTTCTCTAATTTACATCACTCTTAATGAGGATCTTAAGTGTGTTATGTTTGTGGAAAAGTGGAATGTCTGCAAACACCCTTTCTGCCAATCTACTAAATCTATTGGTTTTTTCCTTGCACTCGACCCTTTTTCATCACCCCACATAACCCTGGATTTTTTTTTTTCACCATACCTTCACACATGATATCATGGATTTGAATTCCTTGCAAGATCCCCATGAATTTATGTTTACTTTCTATAACCATAGCCAAACCTTCACCGCCAAAACTAGATCTCCTTGATTTAGAAAACCCCTCCAACCATTATAAAACTCTTGCATCAATGGCCACCTGATGCAGGAGCATCTCTCCATGCAGCCAGCCAGCCAGCCAGCCACGTCAGCGCGCATGCATTCAATTAGAGGCGCAACCTCATTTTGAATTTGAATTCAATGTAATTTAATGTCTTAGGCTGGTGAGCCATGAATTCCATGCCTTTGCGCAGGCTGTAGATAAGATAGGCCTTTAATGTGTATGGTTGAGATCTAGTTACAGATCCTGGACTAGACAACCCATTTATTGTAATTTATTAGGGTAGGTAAATCCTAGAGGGAAGCGCTCGATAGAGCCCTCAGGTAAAAGAGATAGTCAGATCTCATTTTTGAGAAGAGGGGGTAAGTTGAAGAGCCATAGAGAGCTCGAGGAACACCCTATAAAATATACAGGAATTTGCCATTTATTAATATAGAGCAGTTTTTCCTGCAATTTCTGTCATTATATGCATGTCTGTGTATGTGTTCATTTTATGTTGCATTTGTGTATTGTGATTATGCCATTGTAGGGAGTGTGGTTGATTTCAGGTCTGAGAGGTCTTTGAGGTTTCATGCCATGAGGGTGTGACAGAGTGTTGAGACTCTGAATACCAGTGCATAGAGGAGGCACTTCTGAACTCTGAGGAATCAGACAGAGACGTGTTGAGGGCACAAAATTGAAGTCATCACCTCACATAGAAGGATCACTTTGGGGTTACTGAACACCTCAATAGTCAAGGTAGTGTAGCTGAGACACTGTTGTGGACAGAACCCCTGAAGGGTTCTATAGGAGCTCTACCAAGAGGGTATCGAGCGTGTGTATAGAAGTGCACAGAATAAAGAACTCTGCTAGGAGTTCTGAAAGACCAGAATTCTGTTGAGGATTCTGAGGAGCTCTGTCTAGAGGACATTGAGATAAGTGCATGAGCGAACAGGGAAAGTATAACTGTCGGGTGTTCTGTGGTAGAGATACTCCACCAGGAGGGCGCTGAGAGAGTGNTGTTTACTTTCTATAACCATAGCCAAACCTTCACCGCCAAAACTAGATCTCCTTGATTTAGAAAACCCCTCCAACCATTATAAAACTCTTGCATCAATGGCCACCTGATGCAGGAACATCTCTCCATGCAGCCAGCCAGCCAGCCAGCCACGTCAGCGCACATGCATTCAATTAGAGGCGCAACCTCATTTTGAATTTGAATTCAATGTAATTTAATGTCTTAGGCTGGTGAGCCATGAATGCCATGCCTTTGTGTAGGCTGTAGATAAGATAGGACTTTAATGTGTATGGCTGAGATCTAGTTCCAGATCCTGGACTAGATAGCCCATTTATTGTAATTTATTAGGGTAGGTAAATCCTAGAGGGAAGCGCTCGATAGAGCCCGAAGGTAAAAGAGATAGTCAGATCTCATTTTTGAGAAGAGGGGGTAAGTTGAAGAGCCAGAGAGAGCTCGAGGAACACCCTATAAAATATACAAGCATTTGCCATTTATTAATACAGAGCAGTTTTTCCTGCAATTTCTGTCATTATATACATGTCTGTGTATGTGTTCATTTTATGCTGCATTTGTGTATTGTGATTATGCCATTGTAGGGAGTGTGGTTGATTTCAGGTCTGAGAGGTCTTTGAGGTTTCATGCCATGAGGGTGTGACAGAGTGTTGAGACTCTGAATACCAGTGCATAGAGGAGGCACTTCTGAACTCTGAGGAATCAGACAGAGACGTGTTGAGGGCACAAAACTGAAGTCATCACCTCACATAGAAGCAGAAATTTGGGGTTACTGAACACCTCAATAGTCAAGGTAGTGTAATTGAGACACTGTTTTGGAAAGAACCCCTGAAGAGTTCTAGAGGATCTCTACCAAGAGGGTATCGAGCGTGTGTATAGAAGTGCACAGAATAAAGAACTCTGCTGGGAGTTCTAAAAGACCAAAATTCTGTTGAGGATTCTGAGGAGCTCTGTCTAGAGGACATTGAGATAAGTGCATGAGCGAACAGGGAAAGTATAACTGTTGGGTGTTCTGTGGTAGAGATACTCCGCCAGGAGGGTGTTGAGAGAGTGCGCAGATAACCCAGGAGGAAGGAACTCATCGAGTTCTATCATCTGAAGGAAGCATCCACCGAGGGAGCTTTCACTGCATTACTGAATACCCAGAGTACTCAACAATAGGTTTCTTGAGTTTGAAGACTGCCAAGAGGCATTTTATTCTCCATCTGCGGGGAAAAGAGATGAAGAACTGAGTTTTTGTAGAGGTTGAAGCTACAAGAGAAGCTCAGGATAGATAACACTTTGCGTGCAAGGAATTCACAAGAAGAATTGCAGGAAGTGCCAGAGTCCAAAATATCGAACACTTAGAGAGTGATTGGGCGTCGAGCGCAAGGAGTGTGCCAAATTTCAGTTGAAGGAGTCAGAGGAATTAAGCTCAGGAGGTATAGTTCTGTTGGGAAGACTTTGGGAACAGACCCAAGAGAAGTTCCAACCTGGAAGGAGCTTTAGAGCAGAGAAATATCCTAGGAGGAAAATTGACAGTCAGGGTCCGCAGGAGGAATTCGTGAAATTCGACCGACCATCAGATCGTGGAGAAGCTGCGAGGAAGTTAACCCATAGGCACACGAAGGATCAAAGCCTATCGGGGTTCGGCATTTGGCGGTTGGCGAGGTGAGGTGCGGGCTAGTTGAAGTCGTGAGTCGTGATTTCCCAAATCAATGGGAGCCGTCGATCAGAGCAGGGACATGTGGCGTAAGATCCCGAGGAGTTGGAGAATCGAGGTTCGGCGTTCGGGGTTTTTCCGACAACAAGAAAAACTTTCATCGTAGATTGGCGATCTACAAAATCCCAACGGGGACGTGGTAGTGTGGGACCACGAGACTTAGTGGAGTCCAGGTGGCATCGTATCGGAATATTGACACCTCGGAGCTCGGGGGTTGGAAAGTCAGGTTGTTGACATCGCGAGTGGCGATATCCTGATAGGGAAATCCCCGAAGAGTGGAAGTGTTGACCATTGACCCATCGGGGTTCAGAGTTTTGAATTGCACGAGAACATGCACGCAGGGATGTCGATAGCACGATCACCGATTTCCCGATTTGTGAAGAGGAGATCGCTGAAGGACAAACCTGTGGGAAAGGAACTTCTGACAAGGGAGTTGAAAGAGTCTTGGATTCTTCGGGCCGTGTAGAAGAAGGCCCTGGTGAGAGCGGGTTGGACCGTGAGGGTCGCGACTTCGCACCAAGTGGTATCAAAGTGAGTTCTTGACTGTATATTTCAGGTAAGAGTAGGAAGAAGACAGAACGCTGGAGGACTTTGTAAGGTGATTGTGTACCGGCAGGCAGCAATCGAACAGATAGTCAGTGGGACTATGAGAAGATGAAGCTGGACCACTCAGAGAGATGGAGTGATAGCAGTAGATATGCCAGGGAGGTAGATAGAAACAATAACATGGCTACTGAAGGCCATAAGCGTGCTGAAAAAAAGAGCTCGAAATTGATGAATGCAGCAGAGATGGATAAAGAGCTCGCGAACATAAAGAGAGAGATGGAGGAGCTCGAGATGCGGATGCGGCAGGATTAAAGGCCAAGATGGGTTAATGAATGGCCCATGAAGATGCCAAAGGTTAAATGCCCAATAAGGGAACTGATGGTGAAAAGACAACAGAGGCTATTGAAAGATGGCTGAGGTATGCTGAGGACCTCAGGGCCACAGAAGACGAGATGATTTGTTACTATTGGCCAGAGAATGGGAAAAGTCTTGATGATTGGAGTGATGAGGAAGATGATATGAGATCATTTCAAGTTCTCATAGACTTCCAGGAGAGCAGTGGAAAGTTTCCATATTGCCAGATGGGCAAGGGAACAGGAGATAAATTGGGATCGTCTGACGATCTCAAGGACTGCTAGAAGGGCAGAATAGAAATTCCAGATTGCCAAGAGGGAAACAATTTGAGATCAGTTGAGGATCTCAAGGGATTTCATGAGGACGGCGAAGGAATTTCGCATTGCCATCTGTGCGATGATCAGAGATCACTGCGGGATCTCAAAGACTGCCAGGGAGGCAGTGAAAGCATCGTGGATTGCTAGGTGAGTAGCGAAAGAGTATTGGACTGCCAGGTGAGCAGCGAAAGTGTATTGGGATGCCAGGTGGGAAGAGATAAAATTGTGAGTCCATATGAAGAACTCATAGGCTCGATGGAGAATTCAATTCAGCAAAGGGTGCTGATGAAGATGGGATCGATTGATCTCATGAACTCCGAAGCGAGTTGGATACAGCCAGGGGAGCTGATGGAGCAGATGAGCTTGAAATTCGATATGTGTGTACAACTGACAGAGGTGAAAGAAGATCAGAATGGTATTCTGATGATTGGGGGAATTTCAATATTCCTGCCATTTGCCCAGGAGGAGGCAGAAATTTCTGTTGTAGATGGTGCAATAGCAGTAGAGCAGTCACAGTTGGAGATGACTGTCAAAAGGAGTTTTGAGCAGATATTTGAGACTGCCCAAGCAGACAAATGGAAAAGGAATGAGAATTCCAAGGAATGGCTCATTATTTCCAGTCAGGAAACTGAGAGTGCTATAGCATTGAAGATGACAGCAAAAGCTCAAGCGGGAGCAAAAGAGGAAAATGAGCATTCTGAGGAATGGCTCAGCATTTTCAGCACTGAAGCTGAAAACAATGCAACAGGGGAGGTTGCAGAAGAAGAAGGAGAGAGTGGGCGTTCCGAGGAATGGCTCAGCATTTATAGCCATGAAGATGAAAGGACTACAACAAGGGAAGTTGCAGAAGAAGAGAAAGAAGTTGTAGCACTGAAGCTAGCAGCAGAGGAAGTCGATGAGCAGGCATGAAGATTTATTTCTCCATGGGAGATGGAGCTGGAGCTGCTGGAGGATTGGCTGAACAATTCAGAGCCAACAAGAGAACTAACAAAATCAAAGATGACTGAGCAGCAAGTCAGTCAAAGAGAGACTGCAGAGCTGAATTTTACAGTAGAGTGGTAGCTTGAGGCCACAGATGAAGGTGGAGATAAGGATGAAGAAGATAGCATGGGAGATCATAACAATCTGCCCATGTGCCAAAAATTTTTGCAGTTGAGGAGACTGCAATGATAGAACCAGCCACTAGCACAGTTGGATGAGGTGATTAAGGAAATCAGAGAGCTGATGTTCGAGTCAGCAAAAAATACTAGCAAGGAGCAGCTGGGCAGAAGGGAAGAGGAATTATCAGCAGTAGCAGCGCAGCGAAAGTAGCAGCAGAAAGTTGGAGCAGATGAAAAGCTCCAAAGACTTGTTTGGGACCCAGGTGGATTCCAACAACTACAAGGGAAGCTCATGAGCAGGAGCTCATGATTTTTGCAGTTGTGGCGTATGATGCAGAAGCATCTCTCCATGCAGCCAGCCAGCCAGCCAGCCACGTTAGCGCGCATGCATTCAATTAGAGGCGCAACCTCATTTTGAATTTGAATTCAATGTAATTTAATGTCTTAGGCTGGTGAGCCATGAATTCCATGCCTTTGCATAGGCTGTAGATAAGATAGGCCTTTAATGTGTATGGCTAAGATCTAGTTCCATATCCTGGACTAGACAACCCATTTATTGTAATTTATTAGGGTAGGTAAATCCTAGAGGGAAGCGCTCGATAGAGCCCGCAGGTAAAAGAGATAGTCAGATCTTGTTAAGAACCAAACATCAATATAGCATAGAAAAACCGCAAGAAAAGTACTCAACGCCTTGAAAAAGAGATAATATCAGATAATAAGCCTCTTCGAGGGGGAAACCTCCTTTTACCCCACTTAAATGTTCAA
>JZKD02S1768030.1:71267-82907 GCA_000966675.3 Picea glauca | reverse complement strand
TGATATCACCCTTTACAAATGTTCATATTCCATTATCAATTATGATAATTTTCACTTTCATATCATTGTCATATGGATTGATATGAAGATTGTAAAAATGTTTACTGAAGGCACAATATATGCCAAGTTAATCATGATGTATTTTTTCCTCTTGTAGAAATGTCTACTGAAGGCACAAGTAAACATATTACGAAACGAACTCGTTGTCTAACAACACATGAGAGGAGAAATGAACTTCATCATTTATAGTATCAACAAAAAAAGATGCAATAAATGAATGTAGATTACATTTCTCTCGTACAAGAACCACTCGAAATAATATGGAAAATGATTTTATCGATAGTCGTAAGTATCAAAGTTTAGCTGCTATCATGCGAACAACCATACCTCTTGATGTTTCTTTCCCACAATATTTTCATACTCTAGATATTTATTATGTTCCACAATCCCATAACAATGTTGTCCTCATTGCGGAAACTTCTCATATCCCAAAACATGATCATGTTCAAAACCTAGATTCAAATGACAACCCTCAGTCTTCGAAAAATGAAACTTTTAGATTGCAGCATGATGGAAGGCTAGAAAACCTTCATGGTAGAGTTCTCGAAGACATTCAAAATATAAGGTCATCTAAATTTGTGGGTGACAGTAATTTTCTTGCTAATTTGGTTGATAATTTGCAACCTTTACCTGTTGTCATTGGATCCGTGTCTCCTCTCCCAAATTTTCGAGCTAATATCCATCCACCAACAGAATCAATTAAAACTATTTCACTTGGAACAACTAATGTATTCGAGTGCCATAATTATTTGTCAAATTTCTTCAACAACATTTGTTATATAGATTACTAAAATTAGTAAATTAAGACTTTAGTTTCTCCTTATTTGCAACACACTAACCATTCCAATAGAGGTATAGAACTCAACAACCAATATATTCCAGAAACACATGTTCAAACTCAAGGGGATCCTTCTCATAACCTTGGTCCAGGTCAACCAGGACCATCTTATTCACAATATAATGTAATTTTTCATCATTTTCATTCTTTTTTCTTATTTTTCCTTCTCTTGTAAGTTAGTAAGTTCAAAATTAACATTTTTGTATCATTTTTCACTAGGACACCATTCAATGAAATCAAAATAGAGATATGCAATCCACAAATTCAAGGGAAAGAAATGTTCGAAGAAATGCAACAATTCCTCTTGGAGCAAATTTGGGTAGGGCCTCTGACATTGGTCCTGAACATGATCTGTTGTCTAGAGTTCATATCCATCAAGTGAATCAACCTTCTTTCCATCAATTTCATACCAACATGATCGAAGTTCACAAAAAATTTCGAGCTAAGATTGATAGCCTCTCCATTGTGTAAATGTTCCATGTTTGTCGTCAATCTTATCCTGGAATCCAAGTTTTGAGAGGATTATGAGGGAGGTTCCCACCGTTTCTCTCGCTAGAATAACATGGATCCATTTGACCAACCTCATGTTCTAAATTTTCTTACCAAAGTTGAAGAGATGCTAATAGAAAGGTTTAATCCAATACTGCAAGTTACACATGATCGTAGTGGGCAATATAAATATAGTGGTCACACAATTATCTTTCCACAAGATATTTCCACGATTATAAGAAACCTTTCATGATGTACATTAAAAGTGGAAGTGGTTGTTTTCATGTTATGAATTATTTTGTGATGAATCCATTTATGAATTCATTCAAAAACATAGGTTCTATATGGGTTGGAGACTAGGGTTTCTTTACACTCTTGGAAAATGTCAGTGCTAGAAAATATGAATGGGTTGTTTTGAAACATATTTTGAAGAACATGAAATCAAAGTATTTCACTTGCAGTAGCCTTGAAAGGGTGTGGAGGAGTACAAACATTCCTTATGGTGGCATTACACCTCCAAAAGAGGTAGTGGTCTATAAAATTAAAATTTATTGGCTATATTTGGACAAAGATTATGAAGACTACCCTCACTATGGGTACACAATATATTGGATGGATGTTTTAAATAATCAATGGGGTTTTTCTTTTATTCCAATCATGGACATACGATGTAATTCATTGGCATTATACAATAAGCAACTTATATGCCTCATCAATGATGGTTCCACCTCTGTTTGGTCTATTAAATAACTGGATAATTTTATATTTGGTCAACCATCTATTGAACGAAGTTTGGAGTGTTTTGAGGATGAATCAAGATTCAAATGGAATTTGTTGCAACACATTTCAACAGACATAAATATAAAATGTCTTATATCTTCCATTTCGAACAATGGACGGGATAGTTTTTATGTGTAATAACAATGAAGTTCCACTCAAGTTCTATGATTTGATGAACGACTCTTGTGTCCCAACAAATATCACAAATGTATCCATGTTACAAAAATCTCAGTTGATATTTCCATTTCAAGATCTGTCCAATGATCCGATTGAAAATGGAAATGTTTTCCCACTACTTCCAAACATCGATTTTGTTGATGACATTTCACCATTGGAAATAGATTTGTTGGCTTACTCTAATTAATAATATTATCAAACATGTTTTACTTGTCCTACAAATATTGATATTCCTTTATAGATTTTCATATTTTTGACTTTCATATTTCACCATTCGGATTATATTTGATATTTTACTTGTTTTAGAAATGTTTATATTCCATTATCAATTGCTATAATTTTCACTTTCATATCATTTTCATATGGATTGATATAAATATTCTAAAAATGGTTACTGAAGGCACAATATATGCCAAGTTAATCATTATGTATTTTTTCCTTTTGTAGAAATGGCTACTGAAGGCACAAGTAAATGTATTATGAAATGAACTCGTTCTCTGACAACATGTGAGAGGAGAAATGAACTTTGTCATTTACGATATCAACAAAACAATGATGCAATAAATGAACATAGAAGAGATTTGTATCGTACAAGAACCACTCAAAATAATATTGAAAATGATTTTCTCGATAGTCGTAAGTATCGAAGTTTAGCTGCTATCATGAGAACAACAATACCTATTGATGTTTCTTTCCCACAATATTCCCATACTCTAGATATTTCTTATGTTCCATAATCTCATAACAATGTTGTCTTCATTGCAGAAACTTCTCATATTCCAAAAGATGTTCATGTTCAAAACCTAGATTCAAATGACATCCCTCAGTCTTCTACAAATGGAACTCCTAGATTGCAGCATGAAGGAACGTTGTAAAACCTTCATGGTAGAGTTCTCGAAGACATTCAAAACATAGGGCCATTTGAATTTGTGGGTGACAGTAATTTTCTTGCCAATTTGATTGATAATTTGCAACCTTTACCTGTTGTTATTGGATATGTGTTTCCTCCCCAAAATTTTTGAGCTAATATACATCCACCAACAGAATCAATTAGAACTATTTCACTTCAAACAACTAAGGTATTTGAGTGCCATAATTCTTTGTCAAATTTCTTCAACAACATTCGTTATATGGATTACTAAAATTAGTAAATTAACACTTTATTTTATCCTTATTTGCAACACACTAACCATTCCAATAGAGGTATAGAACTCAATGACCAATATATTCCAGCAACACATGTTCAAACTCAAGGGGAGCCTTCTCATAACCTTGGTCTAGGTCAACCAGGACCATCTTATTCGCAATATAACATAATTGTTCGCCATCTCCATTCTTTTTCTTTTTTTTTTCCTTGTCTTGTAAGTTAGTAAGTTCGAAATTAACATTTTTATATCTTTTTTTACTAGGACACCATTCAATGCAATCAAAATAGAGATATGCACTCCATAAATTCAAGGGAAAGAAATGTTGGAAGCAATGCAACAATTCCTCTTGGACCAAATTTGGGTAGGGCATATGACATTGGTCCTGAACATGCTCTATTGTATAGAGTTCATATCCATCAAGTGAATCAACCTACATTCCATCAATTTCATACCAACATGATCGAATTTCATAAAAAAAATTGATCTAAGATTGATAGCCTCTCCATTGTGCAAATGTGTCATGTTTGTCATGAATCGTATCCTGAAATCCAAGTTTTGAGAGGGTCTAAAGGTCCTATGTGAAAAAGGTGAAAATATGAGCGAGGTTCCCACCATTTATTTCACTAGAATAACATGGATCCAGGTGAACAACATCATGTTCTAAATGTTCTTACCCAAGTTGAAGAGATGCTAATAGAAAGGGTTAATCCAATACTCCAAGTGACATGTGCTCGTGGTGGGAAATATAAATATAGTGGTCACACAATTAGCTTTCCATGATTGTAAGAAACCTTCCATGATGTGTTGAAGATATTGACATCCTCATTGTTAGGAGACACAGTGCACAATCTAAACATTATGAATTCTATGTAAAGAGATCACGACTTTTGGATGCATTGCATTACAAAATTCAAATGGATAAATATTACAAGGATGTTTAAATCGACATGGATTCACTTGCTTCTCTCCCTGAAAGGCCAACAAATGTGTCAAGTAAGATTAAATTTGTTGATTGTGATATTCAATAAACATAGAGTAATGTTGTTGAAAATCAAGAGCTGGCTCCTGATCGTTTGCATGCTCATCCTTCATATTTTGTTTCCTGACTACCCAATGAAGGGAGAGAAATGGAAGAAATAAGAACATTCATTCAAAATGCATATTTACACCTGTTGAACGATTGGGTTGGCCAGACATTGGTTTGTCTCCCATCAATGAATATAATACAGAAGGGTTATTGGACATGGATTTCCCCACATTATTCCCCACTGGTGAGGCTAATTGGTTGCATCCTTGTATTTGTAATATTCAACTGCATGAATATGGATTACATCTTCTCAGATTCTTTAATCAGATATTAGGAAGCCATCCAAGGTTTCGATATTTCTTATTGAACATGATTATGTGCCATCATAGCGAAGCAACTTCTGCAGTATTTGTAAAGAAGAATCCTCTACACTAGCACTTCTAGTTTCATTCTGTTCTAAATCCTTCAATTCAGAAACTCCCCTTGGTTGCATTCCATATACAATTTGGAATGGACTCTGCCCTGTGCTTCTATTGATCGAATCATTATAAGAAAATTCCGCTTGTGGCAGAATGTGAGCCCACTAACTGTGGTGTTCAGTCACTAGGCTCCTCAGCAAATCGCCCAAAATCCTATTCACAACTTCTGTTTTCCCATCCATTTGAGGATGATAAGCTGAGCTAAATGACAAACTTGTCCCCAACTTCTTCCATAAAGTCCTCCATAAATGTCCCACGAACTTGGTGTCTCGATCTGAAATATACTCCTTGGCAAGTAGTGAAGTGTAACGAATTCTTTGAAAAAAAGGTTCGCAATATGAGTTTTGTCATTGGTTTTCTGACATTGTATAAAATGTGCCATATTTGAAAATATGTCTACCACACAAATATTGAATCAAATCCTCTTTGCGTTCTTGGCAGCCCCAATATAAAATCCATGCTCACTGCATCCCACGACCTCTCTGGTATGGGTAATGGCTGGTATAACCCTTTGTTCTGCCTTTTTCCCTTTGTGTGCTGACAAATTCTACATCTGTCCACAAATATTTTGACATCTGTCCTCATCCCTGGCCAAAAATATGAGCCATTTAATTTCGAGAACGTTTTGTCATGACCGAAATGTCCGACCAATCCTCCACTATGTTTTTCTTTCAACAGATTCTCCCTCATGGAGCATTTTGGAATACATAACTGATTTCCCTTGAATAATAATCCATCATGGATCATATATTCAGTCCACTGGCTTTTTTCCTTGAGAATTGGATTCTCAGACACCTCATACGCCTCTTTGAAATCTGGATCATCTCTGTACATGTCCCTGAGGTTATCAAAACCCAATGTTTTGACTCTAAATTCCTGCATAAGCAAACATTTCTTGCTCAAAGAATCAACAACTTTGTTAGAAGTTCCAGAAATATGCTTGATTACAAAAGTGAAATTTTGCATGCATTCAACCCATTTTGCATGCTTTTGGTTCAACTTTTCCTATTGAGTCACGAATTGTAAGGCATGATTATCACTGTACAAAACAAACTCTTTAGGAACCAAATAATGTCTCCATTTCTTCAGCACTTGTATGACCGCATAGAATTCTTTGTCATATGTGGAGTACTTGATCTTCGCCTCATTCAGTTTTTCACTTAAGTATGCGACCGGTCTGTTGGCCTGGCTTAAGACCGCTCCAATTGCAAATCCACTCACGTCACACTTGACTTGAAATGTCTTGCTAAAATCCGGCAGAACCAAAATTGGTTGCTCCGTGATCTTCCTCTTCAGCAAGTTGAAACTCTTCTCTGCTTCCTCTATCCAGTGAAAAGATTTGTGTCTTTTCTTCACTGTATCCATCATCGGTACACTAATCCTACTGAAATTTCGGATGAATTTTCTGTAGAAACTAGCTAATCCATGGAAGCTTCTAACTTCAAATATACTCTTCGATGATGGCCAATTCTTAATCGCCTCTACCTTATCTGGATCCATTTTCATCTCATTTGCAGAGATAACAAAACCCAAAGAAATGAGTTATGTCCTCATAAATGACGATTTCTTCACATTTATCAACAACTTCTCTTGCTATAGTCTCCTCATCACTGTAGCCAAATGCTTCAAGTGTTCTGCTTTAATCTCACTAAAAATCAATATATCGTCAAGATATACGATGACAAATTTCCCTATGAAATCCTTTAGGACTTCGTTCATCAGCCTCATGAAAGTACTAAGCGCATTTGTTAAGCCAAATGGCATAACAAGCCATTCATATAGCCCTTCGTTTGTCTTGAATGTTGTCTTCCATTTGTCACCTTCTCTCATATGAATTTGATGATATCCGCTTTTCAATTCAATTTTTGAAAAAAAAATTGCTCTACTCAAGCAATCCATCAAATCATCCATCCTTGGAAAAGGAAATCTATGTCGGATGGTAATATTGTTGATTTCCCTTGAGTTTGTACACATTCTCCAGCCTCCATCTTTCTTTGGGATGAGCACTGTTGGAACAGTGCATGGACTCAAGATTTCTCGAACCAACCCTTTGTCCATTAAGTCCTGGACTTGTCTCTTGACCTCTTCATTCTCCTACGGTGTCAATATGTACACTGCTTTGTTCAGTAAACTAGCTCCAGGTATAAGATCGATGTGATGACTTATACTTCTGATCGGTGGCAATGAACAAGGTAGTTCGTCCACTACTATATCAGCAAACTCTTCCAACAACTTCTGGATTTCCTCTGGTAAATCATCCACTCTTGTACTGGTCAACACAATTCAAGGCTTCCTGACCACAATAAATTGTGTGTCTTCCCTCTTCTTAACCTCCTTAAGAAGTTCCTTCCCACTCATGAGAAGTACAGTGTTGTTTACCTCTGGTTTCATTTCTTTATCCTTAATCGGCAACAACATGTGACTTCTCCCATTCTTCTCTAGGGTGTATGTGTTCTTTCTCCCATCATGAATCACATTTCCATCATATTGCCATGGTCTACCCAGCAATAGATGACAAACATCCATGGGAATGACATCACATAGTATTTCATCCCTATATCCTCCTATTTTAAATTCAACTAAACATTGTTTAGTGACATTTACCTGATGCCCTTTTTGTAGCCACGAAACTCTGTATGGGCTTGGATGTTCAATAGTCTCCAGCTCCATCTTTTCTACCATCTCTGTAGAAACGCGATTGTATGTGCTACCACTGTCCACAATAGATTTGCATACCCTGTCTTTGGTCTTGCAAGTAGTCCGAAAAAGTCTGTTCCTTTGGGCTGGGTTCTCTGCCTCTTTCTATGGCGTTAAGAGAACTTTCCTCATCATTAGTGATCTTCCGCCCTCAGCATCTTCTACCTCAACATTCCATCCTTGTGCTTTGGCAATGTGAGTTTCACCTCCTTCTTTCTTTCTATCTAGACATTCATAGGATTTGTGTCCGTTTTTTCCACAGGTAAAACATTTTATTTCTCCACCTTTGCCTCTTCCTCTTCATCTGGTACGAGGAAAAGTATTTCTATCGGTATACTTCCCTCTCTGTGAGATTCCTCCTCTCTCATGCTGAGTTTGAGGTTTCTTTCCCTCTTCTTGAGGTTTCTGAGCTCTATCTTGGGCAATTGTTTTGCCTCTAGCTTGACTTCTGCCTCAGCCTCTTTGACCTTGCTTTCGACTCAGCTTTTCTTCATCTTTCAGAGCCATCTGATAAGCATCTTCTACAGTCCGAATGATCATCATGCTCATCTCATCTTGGATGTCATATCTTAGACCATTCATATATTTGGCCACCTTTTCATCATCGCTTTCCTGATGACCTGCCCTGATGTTTAATTTGTAGAACTCTTCAGTGTACTCTTTCACTGACATCAGCTTCTGTCTCAAATTTTTCATTCTCTGAAACATAGTAATTTGATAATCCTTGGGTATGAATTTTTCTTTCATCTTCGCAACCATTCTATCACAACTCTTGATTTTTTGCTTGCCTTTGCATCGTCTGTCAGTCTGCAGTTCATCCCACCATAATGTTGCACGCCCTTTAAGTCTAGTGATAGCATGTTTGACTTTTTGGTCTTCCTTGACATCCTCATAGTCGAAGTATTTATCCATAGCTCTAATCCAATATAGGAGCTCTTCAACATCCAGGTTTCCTTCATACATGGGAATTTTCATCTTTGCCCTGGAACCTATCCTTACAACAGCCCTAAATAGGCATTCATCTACAGCATCTTCGACTTCGACTTCTTCTCCATGTCCAGCTTCATTCTCACTGTCAGCCTCACTGATATCCCTAGTGTCGACTGTGCACCTCTGTGTTGTTTCCATGGAACCAAGCCTGGCACGTAGTTCACGCATTTCCATTTCCACTGCTAGATCAAGAATTGGTCTATCTCTTCTTCTCGGCGGCATGGCTGAGAAATATTCTTCCTTTCTTTGCTACAGAAATCAAAGAATCTTTCTGAGCTCTTCTGATATCACAACTGATGTGTACCAGAGTAACCTTCTCCTTCTCGCTTCCCCTGTCTGAAATATACAAACAGAGTCAAGATCTGATACCAAATGATGCATACCCCCAAATCCTCAAGTGCAAGGTCCACGCAGGATCGTTCTAATCTTCCCTTTGAGCCTGATTGGCTCATTAGTTTCCCCTTGGGAATACCCTTCACACACAACAGTGTATCCACAGGTCCTTATGGGTTGAGCCTGCTTGAACAAACACTAGGCACCAACTCAAATAATCCGATCAAATAATATGATCACACCTTTCACGATTTCAGAACTTTGGATTTTGCAACTTCTACTTCCGAGTTTCTTGACCCTTCAATTGCCAAAACCTGAAATACCAATTCGTCGAAATTATTATCGTGTTTCGCAATTTCATGAATCTCGGGACAAAAGACCCCAATCCCTTGTCCTTGAAAATGCCAAAATACCGAATCCTGACATGCTATCAAATGCTAGTCCCACAACGAAACTTTTCTCCTTTTCGGAATTTTGGACTTTGCAATTTCGTGAATCTTGATGCGAAGCTCTCGGTTCTCAAACCCACAAAATCCTGAAAACAATCAACGAAGTTTGACTCCACCAATTGATGAATACATGCCACCTGTCTACTCAACCACTTTCTATCTCTAATGTGGACTTCCACCACTTGTCACCCTTTTGGGTTTTTGGGGCTTTCACTCCAAAAGTGTTGTCTCCTCCGTCTCCCGACACCCGAAATGGCAAAATCTCGAAACTCTAATCCAATTCTTGTCGCAACTCGTAACTTCAAGAATTTCGTTTCACTGAGCTCAACTCCTTGGCATTAGGATCCCCAAAATGCCAAAATGATCTGACGACTGGTGCAAATCACGATCAATGGTCCACGTTGATTCTGGATCCTAAAGTGGTAAGCTCGCATGCCTCTAACCACCCTGCAACTTCCCTAGATCCTACGGTCCTCATGATTTTAGGAATTCTCCACAGAGAATTTCAGTCGCTTCTCGCTTCTTGAAAACTCCTACGAAAATAACCGAAGTTCTTCCACTGGAACTCAACTTCCTACAAAGCAACTTCACATCACCTCCCTTTGAAGTATTTCAAAGGCACTAACCCTCCTGATATTTCTTTGCAAACTCGAGTATTCAAAAAGACTCCTACATGCACTCCTTGCGGCGAACCTTCAAATACTTCTAAGTATTTGAATTCCTCAACACTGTGCACTCCCTGCAACAACAATCCTCCAACTTTCCCCTTGGTTGATAAGTTCTCAGCTTTCAACCAGCCTACACACACCT
This sequence comes from Picea glauca, assembly GCA_000966675.3. Classification (NCBI taxonomy): domain Eukaryota; kingdom Viridiplantae; phylum Streptophyta; class Pinopsida; order Pinales; family Pinaceae; genus Picea; species Picea glauca. The sequence continues at coordinate 72,630 of JZKD02S1768030.1, read as the reverse complement.
TGCACGGCTTCTCTGTCTCACTTGCATGTCTGCGGGAATGAGAAAAATAGTATCTCTCCTTAGCTTTTAGAGATAAACTCTGAACCTCCATCAACGCACTCCTTGCGGACGATTTCACTGCACTCCTTGCAGGAACTTCTCTCACTCAGGTTGAGAAAGAATTGAAATTCATTCTCTCTCTCTCTCTCTGACTTCGAACATTCAACGTGAAATCATACATTCACACAATCTTAAAGCAAATGCATAACAGAGAGAATAAACAACCATAAGCATACCATTCAGCATGTATACACAGAAAGAATCATAACACCATGAATCTGAATCAAAGCTCTTTTCATTAATTCAAACTTTTGTAAATGGTTTCTTCTCTACAACTTTATGCTACAACTCTCTTCTTCTTGCTCTATGCTCTCTGCTCAATTGATAATGTTACAATGATACAAAGGTGAGGGTGTCTATAGTCGGTTTTCCCTCCTATGCTCCTAAACTGTCTAATCTGGAATTTAAATCTACCTACTTTCTTTAATTACGCATAAATGCCTCCACCTACTACAGATGAGAGCGAATCGCTCATGATCTGTTTACAATATGCAAGTGCGCTTCCTCTTAACTATTACATTAATGTTTCAAAACATTTCAAAAATGTGCACTGGTGCTTTCGAGCTGCCTTCTGCCTTCGTGCTCGCTTGCTGCTAGCGATGCTCCTGCATCAATACTAATAGTAGAAATAACTAGTTATGGCTTTCATAAACATAAAAGAATAAAAACAACAATAATATTTAAAACACCGGTACAAATTCTTTTAAGATCCATTGTGATGATCCATGCATTGGGATACTTAGGTCAAATTACATGACATACCTACATCCATTGTGACTGATCATGATCCCACCTTCACCAACAATTTTTATCAAGAGTTTTTTTTTTCTTCAAGGTACCCAATTGAATATTAGCATTATCACCCCCAAACCAATGGCCACTAGATGGAAGCACTCAACAAATGTTTGGAAGCTTATTTATATTATTCTTATTTAGAATATAAATCCCAATGGATCCAGTGGTTACCCCTATCCAAATGGTGGTTCAATTCTACCTATCATGGTATTACTAAAATTATCCCCTTTGACGCATTCTATGGAAAACCACCCTTGTCAATGATCTTGTACTTGTCAATCCTCTCTAAGGTTCAAGAGGTGGATAACAACTTGACATACCACATTTGTGAAGATTGTTGTCACAATTGCGACATTGTGGAAACTAGGTTTCCCCCCTCCAACGGTCACCTTAGTATGTTGACCAAGTCAAAATACTAATGGTCACTCCATAACTTTATCATTACAACAACTAGAAAATAAGAACTTAA
>JZKD02S1768030.1:34504-71257 GCA_000966675.3 Picea glauca | reverse complement strand
CAGACCTCAAAGTCCTTGCTCAAGTTGCAGTCAATATGCAAGGTGAGAAATCAGATGGCTCTTGATTTTGGTTTAAAATCAATTTAGCAGGTGAAAATGCTTTTTGTGCACTATCAGGACTTTCAACAGCGCCAGGTGACTATTTCATTACCCGTTAGCTGTGGAAAGCGACATCTTTCAACAGTTAACCCGTGAAAATATCAAACGGTTGCGCTATTGAAAGCTGGGCAATCGAATTTTGAGGCCAAAAACGCAACAGTTTGTTTCAAACATATTTTGGAGATATACCAATACATCAATAGACTGTTAAATCGCATGCCAGAAGTTCAACCTCAGGGATTCGAGGGATTTTGGTTACACATTCAAAACCATATCCTAAAACTCAGCCATAAATATTGGAAAATGGAACAGTCATGTACAGGTGTCATGCTACTTCACCACATCGCAGATGTTGAAAGCTGGAGGAAGAAAATGGCGATTTTTGTAGACTGAAGACAGTTCGAACACTCAGTTCAGTCGATTGAAGACTTTAATTGCAAAGTAGTTTAGATAGAATAGAACTGTTTTTATTTAATAATAGATCCATGTTTTTAGGATCTGTGCAACTGCTTGTAAGGGATATAAATGCCTGTTTTGATATCAAACAAGGGTTCAATTTTGGATAGAGAAATTGGCTATTGTACTCAGACTTTTTATGTTAATACAGATCACAAGTTCCTTTCAATTTTGATGTCAGCTTTCCATCTTTCTTTCTACATTATTATCTGTGTTGTCAAGCTTTGAATGGTTGTTATCCCATTTTTTATCTCATAGCCTGATAATAAGTCTCTTGATTGTCTCTTAGACCCTACATTGTACTGGTTTAGTTACAATCTGTTCTTCACCCATTTTAAAGCTATTTGTTGATTAATCAATCTTTGAGAGCACTGTCTATTTGTTTATCATTTTCATGTTTGAATACCATAAGCTGTATTGAGTTGTCCCATTGATCCACATTTACAAAATACAAAAACATTCATTTCTTAAGTTACCAAGAACCTGTGGTCTGCAACCACAAAGGGTTTCTTGGAGTGATAACAAATTGGTGCCATTGCCGGGGAGAGGAGATCGAAGCTCAGCTTCTCTGGGAGACAACATAGATCTAATTCTTGATGATAGACAAGAACTAGACACTATCAGGTTGTACATTTTCTATCTGGCGACTCCATTGTAACGAAGTGGCTCCAAAAAGAGCTCACACCAGGGCAAACCCAGAAGGCCCATTGACATCAGTTTCTGATCTAGAAAAAATCATCAGCAAGGGTAAAGCTTTACACAGACAGGCTTCCGGATCTGCAAGTGCAATTGATTCAAGTATTCCAACTGATACTCACTCTTTCATATCTGAAAAGTCTTTTGTTGAATACCCTGCTGATACCCAAAATTCTCAAGAAATAAAGATTTCATCTCAAGTATCTAAAGTAGAAGAACCTTCTTTTTCTTCTATTATTACTGATTCTCTCCTTGAGGTTGAAATTTCATCTCATCTAAAAAATTTGAATACTGAATCCTCCCCACCAAAAGAAGATTCCTCTTCATCTCCTTTGGATTCATCACCCAACAAACATTCGAAAAGTGTCTTACACACTTACACAAATCTGCCTGTTCTTGAAGAAATTCTTCATGATCTGTCCTCTAAAGGAGAAGAAAATTTAGCACTGTTGCTTGGCCAATTTTATAAAGCCTCTTACTATTCACCTACTTCTGAAACTTCTACTCAGGGTGCAGTAAGACAACCATCCTTTTATAACATAGGAAACTCACCTCCTCCATCCTCTCCTACCAATTCTTCATCTCCTTTGTCATCTCCTACCAGTTCCTCTTCTGTATCAATCACCAAGACTTCCATGGCTGCCCCGTTGACCAGAATGGAACAAATCTTGGCAAACAGATATGCTCCACTTGTGTTTCCAAACCCCTTGTCTTCCATGCCAACAGGTGACTACCAGAAATACATGCCAAAGTTCACAGGAGCAGGGGAGTATACTGCTGAAGAACACATTGAAGCATTTTATGCTTACGCAGAAAACATAAACATCTCAGAGGAAGATGTGTGGACAAGAGTTTTCGTTCAAAGTTTGGATGGCCAAGCCCGAAAATGGTTCAAGGATCTGCCAGCGAATTCAATCACCGACATTGAACAATTAGATGCAGCATTCTTGAAGCATTGGGGAGAAAGGAGAGATTTGCTATACTACATTTCTGAGTTTGGAAATTTGAAGAGAGGAGATGGAGAATTGGTCTCAGACTTTATTAAAAGATTCAACAAAATGTTTGGTAAGATCCCAGCAGAGATCAAACCAAGCGATGCCTCAGCAAAAATAACATTCTCTGCGGACTTTGATGCAGATTTTTGTCTTATCCTCAGAGAAAGACGATCAACCACGCTTTCTTTAATGCAAGATGTTGCTCTTGAAGTTGAATCGAACATCACAGCCTCTCAGAAGCTTAAAGGGAGAGCTGAAAGGAAGAAGTCTGTTGTTGAGTCTTCTTCTTCTTCTTCAAACAGTCAAATGGAAAAGATGGCTAAAATGTTGGATAGTCTAACATCAGAGATGTCGAAGTTGAAAGTTCAAAATCAGCCACCAGCAAGAGCAAAAGAGCCAAATACTTTTGCTCCCAGAAATCCAAATGTTTTTCCCTACAGAAGAAATAACCCACAAACTCAGATTCTACAAAGAGATAGGAATGCTAATGAAGATCAAAGGATAAAGGCACCTCTTCAGAATGTAGTAATGGACGACGAAAATGTTGAAGATCAAGAAGAGGTGGAAGGTGACATTCATTGTGTCGGAGAGGAGACTGGGAAGTATTTTCTAACACAACAAGATTATGAGAAATCATTGATGACTCAACAAACAGAAGATGATCTCCTTGGTGATGGCATATTTACAGCAGAAGATAAAAACAGATACAACCTCCGATCTAAGTCAAATGTTGCTCAAGCATATACATCAGCCCCTCCTGCAGAGACTGTTGTCCCTGTCAATCAAAAAACTCATACACCAGAAGATCATCCATCAAAGTCTTCAAAGGAAAAAGCATCAGCTCCTCCCAAGAAGATCGTTGTCCCTGTCATCCAGCAAACTCTAGAGAGTCAGCCTCCCGCTGAACAGCAGAAGAATCAGGAAGCCCCTTCCGTTCAGGTAAAAATTTCTGATAAAACTGCTGATAAGGCTCCATATTCCTTTAATTTTGAGGCTGAATTACAAAAGATTAAGATTCCTATCCCTCTTGTTAAGCTTATGAAAAATGAGATGTTTAAAAGAGATATCCTCAAAACTTTAGATCCCCAGTCAGTATCTCATTCTGCTGATATCCTAAATATTTATGATGATAAGCCAACCATAACTCTGGGCCCAATGGTAGAAGACAGGGATGAAAGTTTTCCTCCGTTCTATATCTCTTTAAACATCCATGAAAAGACACTGCATAATTGTTTGTTAGACTCCGGTGCCTCACACAATTTGATGCCCAAAGCTGTCATGGATGATCTTGGATTGGAGATCACCAAGCGTTACCATGACCTCTTCTCCTTCGATTCTCGTAAAGTCAAATGCCTTGGGATGATTAAGGATTTGGCTGTAACCCTGACCCAAGCATCAATGAAGACAATGGTGATGGACATAGTGGTGGCTAACATACCTCCAAAATTCGGATGTCTTCTATCAAGATCACGGATGAAGAGGCTAGGTGGCACTCTCCAAATGGATCTTTCCTATGCAACTATCCCTATTTTCGGAGGGGTGAACAGAAGAATTTACAGGGAGTCTCAGTTAGCATATGTCATCAGTGATGAAAATAACCCATCTAATCATCCTATTTATGCAGTAGACACAGATATGGGATCTTGTATCTTGCAATTTGATGACTCACTGTCTGATACCTTGCTGCTCAGAAAACCATCAGATCAAATCACAGTTCAGCCCACAGAGATAGCAGAGGATGATCTCTGGATCATGTTTTTTGACGGTGCTTGCACCAAAGAGTCAGCTGGAGCAGGAGTGGTGTTCATTTCTCCCTCAAAGAAAACTTCTCACCTGTCCTTCAAACTTGATTTTAAGGTGACAAATAATATCGCCGAATATGAAGCATTACTTTTAGGGTTGAACGCAGCAAAGGAGAAGGGCATTAAAAATTTGCAGGTGTTTGGTGATGCAGATTTGATCATTCAGCAAGTGAATAAGTCTTTTCAATCCAAGAACGTAAGGCTAAAAGGATACAGAGATGAAGTTTTGAAAGCAATTAAAAGTTTTGCAGATTTTAAAATTACATTTGTGCCTAGAACCATTAATGAATTGGTTGATTCGTTGGCTGTATCTGCTTGTGAATTTATACCCCCTCTACCTCACAAATTGTCTTATGAAATTCAAGTCAAACATAGACCCTCTCTTCCTGATAATGTAAAATTTTGGAAAGTTTTTGAGGACGATGCTGAACTCACCCGATTCCTTGCAGTAATCGATGAGTTTGCAGATCTGTAGATTGATCAGGAGAACGAACATGATGATGAAGTTGAGCAGCCAAAGCTCAAGAACAAAATTGCAGCTCATGAGATAGTTCAATTGTCCACCAATAGAATTCCTAAAGGCTTGGTCCCGTTGGAGAGGCTTTTTGACAACAACGATGTGGCTGTCAAATTGCAATCTGCGGAAAAAGAGTCAGATGTTTTCCAGTATAATGTGGCCAGTGAGCAAGATCCCAAACATGTCAACTTGGCCTCACATTTGTCCGAAAAACAAAAGGTTGATTATGGTAAATTGCTGAAGGAATTTGCAGACATCTTTGCTTAGCAGTATGATGATTTGAAAACCTTTGACACAGAGGTGATTCAACACAAAATTCCCTTGAATAAAGATACTAAACCATTTCGTCAGAAGCTTAGATCCTTCAATCCTTTGCTACTGCCCACAATGGAGAAAGAAATTAAGAAACTGTTGGACGCTCGCATTATCATTCCTCTCAGGTATTCAGAGTGGATTGCTAATCTTGTGCCGGTCAGGAAGAAGAATGGAGAGATCAGACTCTGCGTTGACTTCAGAAATCTAAACAAATGCTCCAGAAAAGACAATTATCTGCTGCCTAAGATGGAGCATATGTTGCAAAAGGTGTCCGGATCGAAGGTAACGTCATTTATTGATGGGTTTTCCAGATACAATCAGATTGTTGTCCATCCGGAAGACAAAGAAAAAAATGTCTTTACCACCCCATGGGGCACGTTCATGTACGAGAAGATGCCCTTCAGTCTGATGAATGCAGGGGCGACATTCCAAAGGGCAATGGACATTGCTTTCATTGGTGAGAAAGATAAATTTGTCCTGATTTATCTTGGCGATATCACTGTTTTCTCGAGCAGCCACAAACTTCATCTGCAGCATTTGAGGAGGACATTTCTGAAGTGTCGAAGGTATGGCATCTCTCTTAATCCCAAAAAATCTAATTTTTCTCTTAAGGAGGGAAAACTACTTGGGCATATCGTTTCAGTGAATGGGGTTAAAATTGATCCAAAGAGGGTAGAAGCAATTAGAAGTCTGTCCCTCCCTAGATCAAAGAAAGACATTCAGTCTTTTCTTGCGACCATTAATTTTGTTAGAAGATTCATAGTAAATTTTGCTGAACTCACAAAGCATATCACTGCTATGTTGAGGAAAGACTCTGAGATAAAGTGGACTGAAGCAGCCAGACAGTCATTCAATGACATCAAGGAGGCCATCACAACAGCTCCTGTATTGATCAGCCCTGATTTTTCCAAGGTATTTTACATCTTTTCATTTGCTTCCAATGACACGATCGATGCAGTGCTTTTGCAGAAAAACGCTGATGACCAAGAACAACCGATTGCTTTCTTTAGCAAGGTCTTGAGGGATGCAGAGGTAAAGTATGAGTTACTGGAAAAACAGGCCTATGCACTTGTCAAGTCACTGAAGGCTTTCAGGGTCTACATTCTTCAGGCAAAGGTAATATCTTTTGTTCCCTCCAGCTCAGTGAAAGATGTTCTTGTACAACTTGACATTGATGGCAAAAGAAGTAAGTGGATAGCCAGGTTGATTGAGTTCGATGTTGAAATAAAACCAGCAAAGATAGTTAAAGGTCAGGGTCTTGCCAAACTCCTAGCAGAAGAGAATTGCAAGCTGCTTGACATAAATCTGATGAGTATTGATGCAGAAAATGTTCCATCTGCTGAAGACAATGAAGGTAAGGGAATGCAGGTTTCAGCTCATCTAGCCGATTGTAAGTGGTACAGCCACATCATTCAGTTTTTGTAGACTTTATCAGTCCATCAGATTTCACAAAGACTCAAAGAAGAGCTTTGAAACTCGGAGCTATAAACTTCTACATCAATGATAACTTGTTGTTCTGGAAGAATCCCATTAGTTTGTTGTTGAGATGTGTGAATCAAGAGGAGGCAACTAAAGTCATGTGTGAACTTCACAGTAGTGAATGTGGAGGACATCACTATTGGAAAACCACAGCACACAAAATTTTGAGATCAGGTTACTATTGGCCATCCTTATTTTCAGATGTATATAAATTTGTGAAAACATGTGACAAATGTCAGAGATTTGAAGGCAAAAAACAATTGAAGTCCCTTCCTCTCAAACCTATAGTGGTCAAAGGGCCTTTCCAGCAGTGGGGCCTGGACTTCATAGGTGAGATTCATCCACCTTCAAGTGGTCAGCATCGGTGGATTCTGGTTGCCACTGATTACTTTACAAAGTGGATTGAAGCTATTCCCACCCGGAACGCCAATCACACTGTCATCATAAATTTTCTGCAGGAGAACATATTCGCCAGATTTGGCTGCCCCAAGATATTGGTCACTGATAATGTTGTTGCCTTCAAAGATAAACACTTGGTGAAATTGTGTGAAGAGATGGGAATTCAGCTGGTACATTCCACAGCCTACTATCCACAAGGGAATGGTTTAGCTGAGTCATCGAACAAGAGTTTAGTTAGAATCATAAAGAAGATGCTCGAACAGAATGGCAAAGGTTGGGATTCCAAACTGAAGTTTGCCTTGTGGGCTGACAGACTAACAAGTAAGAAATCAATTGGTACTTCTCCTTTCAAGTTGGTATATGGTACTGAGGCCATATTTCCTGTTCAACTTGCCTTACCAGTCGCGAAATTCTTACAAGAAACTGATGCTGAATCAAATGATTTGACTAGGAGAATGCATGATTTGATAGAACTTCAACAAGGTAGAGAACAACTCTTAGAAAAAACTGAATTGCATCAGGAGAAGATCAAGCAAAATTTTGACCAAAAAGTCAAATCAGATGTGTTCAAAGCAGGGGATATGGTCTTAAAGTGGGATGCAGCAAGGCAGGAGAAAGGGAAACACTGAAAATTTGAAGCTCTTTGGACAGGTCCTTTTGTCATAACAGAGGTGCAGCAGAACAACACCTTCATCCTTCAAACTCTTTCAGGCGAGCCAGTTTCAGGGGGCCCTTTCAACGGGCGCTTCTTGAAGATCTATTTCTCATAAGGCTTCCTTGAAGCCAGGTTCTTCTTGTACATATTTTCTTTTTCAGTTTTTCTTTCTTTGCTTTGTCATTCAAATAACTCCATGCCCAATGGTACTAGCAACTATTTTTCATATTACAATAAGGCTATTGAGTCTAGCTAGGTTCTTGGTCACCTCACAGGGAGATGCCCATCCCAGTTGGAGCCAAATGTTAACTCCCAAAATGAAACCATTCTTTCGGTTGAATTTTGTGGTGGATATCATGGTTTTAGGTAGTATCTTCAAGTTACTTTTTGAGTTTTTATAGCTGAGAAAGTTTTTGGTTTTAGTGTGTGTCCTAGAAAATAATTGACCCATAAAGTCTTCTCTTTCAAGATTGTCATTTTTACTTTCCATAGCTAATGTGTTTTCAAAGACTCATTGTGCACTGTGGAAAGTGCCCGCTTTCAACAGCTAAGGAGCTTGTTTCATCAGTTGACGCGCTGTTGAAAGTGACGAACATTAAAAAGTTTTGAAAATCAGTTCTCGGGTGGCACGTTGTGGCAAGTACACGATTTCCACAACTAAGGAGCAGTTTCAATTAATATGGCGCACTGTTGAAAGTAATTACTTTCCACAGCTAAGGAGGGTCTTCTACAAAGCGGTGTGTTGTTGAAAGTGCATACTTTCAGCAGCTAACGGGGGTTTCCTCGCAGAGTCACGCGCTGGTGAAAGTGGCAAGCGAGCGTTTGGTAGAGGCGTTCTCCATGGGTCATTGCTGCATGAAGCAGGAATCATGTGCGTGATATCCACGTATGAAAACAATGATGATGTGATCACCTCCACATCAGAGCAAATCCAAGGCATGCACTTATAGGAGTGAGCAATCATGGAAACTAAATCATGCATGTCAGATTTGACTGGAATTCCAATTCGTTCCAGAAACCATGCTCAATGCTCATCACATTCGGAATGGCAAGTTCGTGTTTGGAGATGCAGGTACAGAGGAGGTACCGCTGGCCTGACACCATCAAATCAAACAGAGGTCTCATATCACAAACCGTTTCCAAAACACTGTCAAAGTTTTCATTTAATTCAAAACAGAGCCGAAGCCCGGACTGCTTTCAACAGCGCAGAACCTCATCTCCACTAGGCGGTTACAGGGATTACATTTGTCAAGTGTTTGAGCTCCAGAATGGCGAGAAAATGCAGTGGCGTTTTACTCAAACGAGAATTGGATAATTTATCCTTTTTAGAATCACATCCCGAGGTCTGGAAACACTTTTCAAATGCGGGGTGCATGGAATTCGCAGAAAGGTTACAAGTTGGGTCTCACCAGGCCATGGATGAAGCCTTCGCCAAAACATTTGATGGCAACAAAGCTCGCGTTGGCTCTGTGAAAATCAAGGTGGATGAGGCTATCATTGCCGCAGCTACAGGATTGCCAAGGACTGGTCAAAAATGGTTTAAAACCACCGCTCCTAAGAATCTGTATTTCAGGGTCTATTTGAAAGATGGGTACAAGCACAAAGCGTGGAGAAAAGGTATGCTCGTATCATATCTAGCTGAAGAGTGGCAAGATTTATTCAAAGGGATTCAATTATACATTACCTCAGAAGGAAGATATGATAAATTGATGATGTACCACTTTAAACTTATGGATCACTTCACAGGCAAGACCCCCATCAATTTGTCTTATTTCCTATATCACAGTTTGACTAAAGTCTGCAAGACAATTAGAGCTCAACCTTTGAGCATAAAATCTACTCTCTGTCACCTAGGCCTCATTAAATTGATTCTTCTGCAAGAATTGAAACAACAGGGGAGGAGATGGGAGCACTTTCTATTCTGGGAAGGTTTTGAAACCCAGAACCAGACTGCAAATGAACAGATGGTTGGCGCAAGGAAGCAATCATCCCCTCATAGCAGCTCAAGAAGAAGAAGGGATTTACCAGGACCTTCAGAAGACAGATTGTCTGGACAGAAACCCCACAGGTCAAAAAGAAAACTAAGTTTTGAGTAGGCAACAGAGAAGACTACACAGCAAAATTCAGGACATCCTACACAGCAGAGTACAGGAAAGAACATCTTTAATTTTCCATATTCAGATTCAGAATCTGAGCAGCAAGACCAATGCCCTGTCATTAAGAGTTCTGAGCAATCAGCTGAATGTGCACAGAACTATGAAACTTTCAGTCATATAGAGCAGGGAGAATCATCCAAAAACCCTAAGTCAAATAAGTCACAAAGGATCAAACATCTGAAGGAAGTAATTGCCCAACAAGAATTTTTGGAGCGGGTGATTAAAGACAGGTATAAGAAGTTATTAGATAACTTTGCCAATACAAATGATGCGTTTGAACGTTTGGCTAAGGAGAGTGTCAGAGAAAAGAAGAGAAAGACAAAACTTGCCAAAGACTGCAACAGCCTGCAACGTCTTACCAAGCGCCTCAAAAGGCAGATCATGGGATTGAAGTAAAAGTTGAAGCAAAAACCTCATCCAGACCTCAAAGTCCTTGCTCAAGTTGTAGTCAATATGCAAGGTGAGAAATCAAATGGCTCTTGATTTTGGTTTAAAATCAATTTAGCAGGTGAAAATGCTTTTTGTGCACTATCGGGACTTTCAAAAGCACCAGGCGACTATTTCATTACCCGTTAGCTGTGGAAAGCGACAACTTTCAACAGCTAACCCGTGAAAATATCAAACGGTTGCACTGTTTAAAGCTAGGCAAGCGAATTTTGAGGCCAAAAACGCAATAGTTTGTTTCAAACATATTTTGGAGATATACCAATACATCAATAGACTGTTAAATCGCATGCCAGAAGTTCAACCTCAGGGATTCGAGGGATTTTGATTACACATTCAAAACCATATCCTAAAACTCAGCCATAAATATTGGAAAATGGAACAGTCATGTACAGGTGTCATGCTACTTCACCACATCGCAGATGCTGAAAGCTGGAGGAAGCAAATGGCGATTTTTGTAGACTGAAGAAAGTTCGAACACTCAGTTTAGTCGATTGAAGACTTTAATTGCAAAGTAGTTTAGATAGAATAGAACTGTTTTTATTTAATAACATATCCATGTTTTTAGGATCTGTGCAACTGCTTGTAAGGGCTATAAATGCCTGTTTCGATATCAAACAAGGGTTCGATTTTGGATAGAGAAATTGGCTATTGTACTCAGAATTTTTATGTTAATATAGATCACAGGTTCCTTTCAATTTTGATGTCATCTTTCCATCTTTCTTTCTGCATTATTATCTGTGTTGTCAAGCTTTGAATGGTTGTTATCCCATTGTTTATCTCATAGCCTGATAATAAGTCTCTTGATTGTCTCTTAGACCCTACATTATACTGGTTTAGTTACAATCTGTTCTTCACCCACTTTAAAGCTATCTGCTGATTAATCAATCTTTGAGAGCACTATCTATTTGTTTATCATTTTCATGTTTGAATACCATAAGCTGTATTGAGTTGTCCCATTGACCCACATTTACAAAATACAAAAACATTCATTTCTTAAGTTACCAAGCACCTTTGGTCTGCAACCACAAAGGGTTTCTTGGAGTGATAACACATAGTATAAATGACGAAATAAGTGTATCACAGTATCATAAGTCTGTATATCAAACAAAAAAGGAATCTGCTGGCGCATATCATATGCGTCCTTCTAGGTCGCCGAGTGCGGACTATAATTGTCCCATTGGACCTTGACCTGATCTATCATTCGACGTCGTAACTGTCGAATGCGATGATCTAAGATGTGGACTGGCTCAGTCGTGAGCGCTCCCTCGTCCGATACCATCAAGGAACTCATGTCAATCACATGTGTAGGATCACTAATATAATGTCTCAAAACAGATACATGAAAAACATCGTGCATACGCCTCAAAGAATCAGGCAAGGCTAGTTGATAGGCCAGTGGCCCCTTTTTCTCCACAGTCTTGAAAGGTCCCATGAACCTAGGAGAGAGTTTATCTCCCTTTCCAAACTTGATTGAACTCTTATGCGGTTTAACCCACAAGAAGACTTGATCGTCGACCTCATAACTATGGTCAACTCGGTGCGCATCGACATAACTCTTCTGTCGATCTTGTGCTTCTTTAATCCTTTGTCTTATGGTTTGCATTTTCTCTTCCATTTCTTGGATCACTTCTGGTTCCACTAGGACCCTATCCTCAAGTCGATCCCAACTCAAGGGAATCTGACACGGTCACTCGTAAAGAAACGCGAAAGGCACCATATTAATGGTGCTCTGGTAACTGTTGTTGTAAGCGAACTCTACTAGTGGCAAGAATTCTTCCCAACACTTTTGTTGGTCCATCACGTACATGCGCAACATGTCTTCCAAGGTTTGGTTCATTCGTTTTGTCTATCCGTCAGTCTCTGGGTGATACGCAGTACTAAAGTTAAGTTGGGTTCCCAAGGCCTCTTGGAAACTCATCCAAAATCATCCAGTAAACATCGATCCTCGATCGGATATAATCTTCTTAGGCATGCCATGCAACCTCACAATCTCACTGATGAAAACTCTAGCTATGTCAGGTGCCTGATACGTCGTACGCATAGGAATAAAGTGAGCACTCTTCATCAGAGTGTCTACTACTACAAAAATCGAGTCATGTCTCCTTGCCGTCAGTGGCAATACAATAATAAAATCCATCGAAATAACTTTCCATTTCGATTCCAGAATGGAATGTGGTTGTAGTAATCCTGTTGGGTGTCTATGTTTAGCCTTTACCTGCTGACACTCCAGACACCTAGCCACATAGTTAACTATGTCGGCCTTCATTCCCTTCCAAAAGAATAATGGCTTAAGGTCTGCCCTCATCTTTGTGACTCCCGGGTGAGCCATGTAAACCGCTCTATGAGCCTCACTCAAGATCAACATCTTCAACTCATCATTTGGAGATACGTAAATCAAACTTTTAAACCTTAACAACCCATCGCTATCAAATGAATATCCCTCATATCGTGGTACCATCATTGTTTTTTGTCCGAAAAAACCCTCGACCTCCTTGTACCAATCATCGTCACATTGTAAAGTAAGAATATTCTCACATAGATTCTTCTGAAGAGGCAACAATGAAAAGATGCATGATCTCTGACTCAAAGCATCCGCCACTCGGTTCACTGTTCCCTTTATGTAAGTAATCACAAAGTCATATTCGCTAAGAAATTATGACCAACGTCGTTGTCGCGCGTTCAGGTCGCTTTGCATAAAAATGTGTTGTAGTCCACAATGATCAGTCCTTAGTTCAAATTTTCGTCCAACAAGGTAGTGTCTCCAAACCTTCAAGGCATATACGATGGCTTCACGTAGTTCTCCTCATGCCTTCTTAATTTCCTTGAAATGTAAGCAATCACTTATTCGTCTTGCATCAAGACTCCGCCTAAACCTTCCTTGGATGCGTCTGTGCATACCAAGAAGTTTGTGTCCATGTCAGGGACCTTTAGTATCGGCGTTTTTGTCAACAACTCTTTAAGCCTCCGAAATGCTTACGCGCATTTCTCGGTCCAAACAAACTTCTTATTTTTCTTCTGCAATTCTGTGATTGGATTTTCTATCTTCGAAAATCCCTCAACAAACCGTCGATAGTATCCTACTAAACCCATAAATATACCCACCTTCGTGACATTCGTCAGCGCAGGCCATTCCATAATAGCCTCGACCTTGGATGGATCCACGGTGATACCTTCGTCGGAGATGACATGCCCTAAGTAGTGAATCCTCGATTGATAAACAGAGCATTTGGACAACTTCCCATACAATTTGTGCTCTCGCAAAAACTGTAGTACCAAGCGCAAGTTCTCGTCATGCTCCTCCATCGTCCAAGAGTAGATCAAAATATCGTCAATGAATACTTGGATGAACTTATCCAAGTATTTGCAAAACACCCCGTTCATCAAACTCATGAATACTCCCGGGGCGTTTGTCAGTCCAAACGGAAACACAGTAAACTCGTAATGTCCAAATCTCGTGTTAAAGGCGGTCTTAGGGACGTCATCCTCCTTGATCCGCAACTGGTGATACCCTGATCGCAAATCGACCTTGGAGAACATCGTCTTACCCTTCATTTGATCGAACAGATCATCAATTCTCGACAATTGATATTGATTCTTGTTCGTAGCCTTGTTCAGTTGACGGTAGTCAATGCAAAGACTCCATGAACCGTCCTTCTTCTGAATGAAAATAACAGGTGCACCCCATGGTGACACACTAGGACATATCAGTCCCAGGTCCAACAAATCCTTCAGTTGCATTTTCAACTCTTGCAACTCCAGGGTCGACATCCGATAAGTAGTTCTTGCTATCGGTTCGATCCCCGGTTTCAGGTCTATGGTAAACTCCAATTCCCTTTCCGGCGGCATCCCAGGTAACTCCTCTGGAAATATGTCCGCAAACTCCTTCACCACCGGAAGGTGTTCTAGACCTTCCACTACTCCCTTTTCGTTTAGCGCAAGGATCACATAAAGCTTGCACCCCTTGCGCATACTCTTCCGTAACTGTAAGGAAGAGACGAACCTCAGGGAAACTCCCTGGTTTCGTCCTACAATCACATGTCTCTGTTCTTCGTCATCAACCAAGCTCAACCATTTCATCTTACAATTGAGTATCGCCTCATGCGATTCCAACCAATCCATACCAATCACGACGTCATAAGATCCTAAGATTGTGAGGTACAAGTTGTTCCTCGTGACAAACTCTCCCAGGTTAAGGGCACAGCCCGTAACTTTTCCTCCAACCTTCTGTTTGGATCCAGAAGCCATCTCTACGAAGCTAAACTCATTCTGATCGAATGCCTTTACCTTAATCCTTTTTAGCGTTGCACCAAAAATGAAACTCTCAGTAGCACCGGGATCTATCAAAACACTAAGGGTCTGGTCAGCAATGGTACCTGTCGTCTCGAGCACAGTCGACTGGTGCTCTGCCTGGCGGTTATTCAATGTTGCATGAATACGATGGGCCTTGCCCATATCTCCCACTGTAGTGGGTCCGGATGATCCGGACACTCTGGTCCTCTCCACAGGACAGTCGCACTGGTAGTGTGGCTCCCCACCCGTCCAACACCCCTTCTTTGGCCCAATAGTCCTGGTACCCGAAGTAGAAGATGACGGCCCACTGGCCTGGAACCCTGGTCTGTTCTACTGAACAGGCCTAAACTAGTTCTGTGCTCCCCGATAAGGTGTCTGCTGCTGAGGCGACGGTCGTCGGGGTGTAGTGAAAGTGGATCCCCTCTGAAAGCCACGATATCCCAGCGTATGTCTTGCTGGTGTCTGTTGTTGCGGTGTTCCAGATGAACCCTGCCTTGCTGGTCTTGCTGGAGTCCTAGTCTGACCCCCACTGATAAGCTCCTCCTCTGCTATGAGGGCCTTCTGGATGACATCGTGCAAGGTTTGAGGCATCAAAATCCTAACCTTTGCACGCAGGATTCCGTTAAGGCCGAACACGAACCGATTGACCTTAAGTTTATCTGTGTTAAGGTGCAGAGCATACCGGAGCAGCTCCATAAAACTTGCCTCGTACTCGGGCACCGTACGACCTCCCTGTCGTAATGCGTTGAACTCATTGAGATGATGCTCAATGAATTCCTCTGAAAGGTACCTCTCTCGGAACCAGTCCTCGCACAGTTCCCATGACACGTCTTCGACGGCCATGTTCAGCTACGGTAGGAGCATATTCCACCATAGAAGGGTGCTCCCCTTCAGTTGAAATACCGCCATGCAGACTTTCATGTTGGAGGTATAATCGCGAAGTGTGAAGCACATTGGAAAAAGTGACAAAGTTAGTGATAAATAAAATGCTAAAATAAATCTTTAAAATGGAAGAGATGATCAACTCTTCTTTAATTTTATCATCTAGTATATTCACCTAAAGGTTCATATACCCTTGAACCTAATGCAATATTATTAAAATAAAATAGAAAAAAATACTATTGAAAAAAATAAGGGTCAATCAAAATGGTGTTTAACCATTTTTCATTCTTTATATCACTATATACTACTATCTTACTACTTGAAGTCAATATACTTGGAATAGAATTCACCAAATAGTTTGAGTGTTATACTTATCCAACATTAATAATTGGTTTTACTACATGACAATAAATTTTTGTATAAACTTTTATTTTACTTTACATGAAATTAAATTTCTGTATAAATTAATATGGTAAATATAAAATTCATGTTTTTTTTATAAAGTAATATTGTAAATATAAAATTCGTGTTTTGACTTTGGAAGTCATGGTGAAAACTAAAGAAGGAAGTTATATATTTCATTACACCTTAACAATCAAATGGTTAACAATCAAATGGATAAGGGAGAATCTCTTCTCCTATAAACAATAGAATCTCCTACACAAATATCATGACCTTAAAAATAAATTATTATCATATAAAATAATAACAATCAAATGGTTAAGGGAGAATCTCTTATCCTATAAACAACAAAATCTCCTACACAAATATCATGACCTTAAAAATAAATTATTATCATATAAAACAATTGCGACATTTAAAATATTTATAAAGCATTACATCTATAACTCCTCGATGTGATCGATTGGCTTTGATAAGTGAACTTCATGACACTCTGCGGGTATGAACCTTATGCAGTACAAAGAGATTTAATGTTACCTCATAAAAGAATGATGCCCAATCCATTTGAATAGTCAATGGAATAGAATGAGCCATGAGGAAGAGTCACTCAATGGGTGCAGCTCCATTCCTAGCATCTGAATTTATATGGCTGCTTGTGTTACCACTTGAGGACCCATGCCATTGTATCATTTAGCATGTACCAAGGCAGCTCCAAAGTAAATCGAATCCATCGAACATGTGAAAAGGTGGACATGAAGCTTTACGACTTCATGTGAGAGGGACCCCTTTGTAATTAACATGACTTAATCACCCTACATATAATAGTATATGCTTTCTCAACATGTGTGCCCCTTTATGAACATGGGGAAAATCAAAGAGTATGGTTGGAAACTATGGGTTTGAAGGGGATGGCTCCATAATACATATATGAGAATGGGTTCAAACATTCTAAAGCAAGTAAACCCCAACGAATGAACTTCATTAAAATATGTTTTACTTTTCTTAACATGTGAGCCATTTCCAATCACAAGATGGAATGAGAATTTGATATCATAAAGCTTCCCTAATAATATGCTTTCTTTAAAAAATATTATTCTCATCCAAATGTTAGAATGGGGCATTCTTAGAAGGATATATGATGATGTAACGAACCTCCTCGTTACGATGACAACCTCTTATAACAAGTGCAATTTTTTATTTTTTTTTGTGTGTGTATGCGTGTGTACAAGGGTAACAAGACATTATATTTTGCGTTGTCACATGATGATGAATAATGACGCATACAACTGTGATATCAACATAAATATCTAAGATGCACATCAACATCTATCAGCAATGAACAACAATCAACCGACAAAATAATAAGACTGACTACTTATCCATCCTACCCTGCAATGGTTAGGAACTCCAAGACACATAAGCAATGCTCAAACCTAGGTTCCCATCAATTTTAATCATTTAAGGTTTCAGGGCTAGTGACTGTTTTGAGGAACAAGGTGGTGTCTACATCCCGCATCCAATCCTAGTATAACCATCAATCCTAGAATTTCAACAACAATAATTTAGAATAAATCTCTTGCTCAAGAATCAAACAAGTCAATATAGTAAGATCTAAATATATGGAATGTCATCCTGGTATGAAAACCAAATTAGGAAGATCAATAAAATTCAATGGAAACATAGTCGTCAAAATTAAAAAATTTAACCCATAATCAATTCTCTTATAACAAGAAAAATTTTGCAACCTATAATTCAATTCCTTCATCATTAGGACTATAGTTTTTCCATTATTATGCAATGTGAGTAATCCTACCTATGCTATAATAATTTATTTCTAGTGCATCAACCAAATATAATCAATTAATTAAACTTACCAACTATACCTCAAGTTCCTATAATTCTAATTAACATAAACCAAAACTAGAGATTTGCACATATCTCCAAATGTTTAATAAATCCAATAACATAAATAAACAGGGTTCCCTTATTATAAAATTATTCTTCCCACTATTTAAATGGTTAACTAAAGGATGTAATTAGCCTCCTTGGAAGGTCCTTTTATATTTCATTCCATACAAGCTTATGAAATCCCAAATTAAAAATGTGTAGTGAGAAGTCAAGATGATCCTCTTAACAAAGTACACATTGGGAGGAGTTATTACCTAATTCATACTAGGTATAGGATGTCAATAAACATAGCATCATGGTATAATAAAATATTGGGTAAAATGTGCCCTTAAAGCTTCCCTTGCTTATTCTTTAATGGTTCCTTTTTTTAAGTCCATTTACAAGCGTGAGATCTCCAACACTTAAAATTCACTAAAGTAAGGATCTAAACCCAGTCCCAAGATAAATTAATCTCACAAAATCCCACACAAAAGGGTAATGTATTAATAAAGGAGCTAGTCATATTGAATCTGTGTAGTCTGCAAAACAAACCTCATAATATAAATTTAAGATGCAAGGGTAAAGTAATTCTTCACCAGAAATAGTAACAATTGTTTTAAGAAGATATTCATCCAAAAACCTCCCTTTGCAATTAATCAAGTTTCAAATCTGGGCACTTAACAATTAGCTCATTCAGGGTTGGGATCTCATCACGGTTTCAAGTTCCAGCAGCTCGTCAGGTGGTAATTCAATAATTTAATAGTTTATGATTCTGAAGTGTTGAAATGAAATTTTGAATGTAGATCGGCTCGGTGATTCGAGATCTAATCATTGATCAGAACCAACATTGTCAACCCTATCGACTTCCTAGTCATCAATCCAAGACAATCATACAAGGAAACTTACCTTGCAAACAGTGTAGACTTACATTGTAAACCTCCAACTCCCCACAAACAAAGGTGCGCTTTATCAAACATGCATTTCATAGGCCTTTTTTTAGATCGACGGACCCACTCCAAATAATACTTAAACCTTACAGTGCCGGATAGATTGGCTGGAGAAAAGAACCTTACATAAATTCAATCATCGAATTGGCTAAATAAAAAAAAAGTTAAATACCCCAGTGGACCATAAGCCCATGAACCTCTCAACACGATCGGCCATTTGCTTTAGCAGAACATGCATCTAAGAAGGTTTTTGGAAGTCATGGATAGATCGGCACGGCCATTTTGTTAGTGCTACGCTGGCATACAACGCACAGAACCAACACTGTAAACATACGTACGACAATCTTACAACAAGGGAATTAGGCATTTTCTGTTGACACTACACTGGAGATAACTCTCGAGTTAAACCAGATTAACATAGGATTAGTAGAATTTAATCGCCCAAAAGACGCCCCAATATCGACATAGCACTAAGATACAGTTCGCAGTCAAGAAGGGTTTGAATTGCTAGAGATAAGTCCCAAAAATTTGCCCAGTCAAACAATCGCACCAACAAAAAGGAAAAACGCACAGAGCCACTTCCCTAAATCGCCAAGATAAGGATCCATTGTTTAATTACGATGAAAATGTGTCCATCCACCCCATAAAATTAAGGCAAAATAAAACCGAAAATGACATTGCCAAACCTCTGTCCAATTCACTAAACTACGACAAGAAGAAAAGAAACAAAACGGGAATGCAAAATTTGGTGAGATGGCAATGGAGAAAAAGGGTTGGGGTAGTGCTCTAATGTTTCAATGGTAAAAG
This sequence comes from Picea glauca, assembly GCA_000966675.3. Lineage (NCBI taxonomy): Eukaryota > Viridiplantae > Streptophyta > Pinopsida > Pinales > Pinaceae > Picea > Picea glauca. The sequence goes on along the minus strand of JZKD02S1768030.1, from coordinate 52,026 downwards.
CATGAATCACACAGATTTGGAAGTGGAGAAATTCCATATACTAATACATAGAAACCGTTCACTAGGGTAAGGATAAATACAACAAATTTACACTGTTGCAGGTGCGAAACTACACAGTTCGCAGAGGTAAAATGCAGTCCACTAAGTGTTTTAGATGTAAGGCTAGGTGGTCAATATCGAAGGAAGAACATGCAAAAACAAAATTGTGGGCAAGGACATTACACCGTTGAGTGAGCGGTTTAAAAATATAGATTGCAATAGATGAAGTATAAATTATTCTTGTTTCGTCCATTACTGAATTACAATAGTTGAGTTAATGTTTTACAACAGTTACTGTTATAATAGACGAAATAATTAAATAAACAACCATTCAATCCATTTACAATCGAGGTTCTGATCCTAGCATAAGTCTTAATGCATTTTACTCTACTAAATAAAAGAGTGTACCTTTGCCTTATCACCCGCTTCGATGACGTTCACGCGCTCTGTGCCGCTCCCGCTCGTTGACCATCGAGACCTCACCGGTACCTCCCAGCCAATGCTAGGGGTACTCTGCTTCCCCCCTTAGCCCCCCAAGCCACAAAGGGGCCACACACTATCCATATGGTACCTCTAGCTCCCAGCTCGCCTCGCAAGGTTGAGCTACCACTCCTATCCGAGCTGGGAAATCCCAACTCCCCACAAGTAAATCAGTCAAGTCACTAATCTGACAGCATAACGTCACGCTAACAGCCGATCCCCTTCTTCCTCATCCTTCCTCTCTTTTATAGAGTTTTAGAACTTCCAATATTTCCCTAAATGTCATTTAATTTAAGTTTTAAATAAAATATTCTAAAATCTCTCCTCCGTACAAGTGTCATTCATCCCCCACATTCCTCCAATAATTATTTTCTTTAATTTATTAAATTGTCTTATTTCCCTCACCCACCTAGAGATACTCCTAAATTGACTCCTAGGTGTCCCTAGATTCCCTTACAAGTTTAAAAGACTTTCCCTAAAATGAAAATGCTAAGTCAGTTCAAAATTAGAAGGTTCTTGAATGCAGATTCTTTACTAAGTTGACCTCTTGTTTTTTACCATAAGTTCCCTATTTCCCTTTTTATGTCACCTCCATTGCCTAGTTTCCTAAAAAAAAAATTATTCCCTTCTTTCCCCTTTTTATTAGAGCCAAAATGCCAATTGCGCAAATTAACCTCTTCTCCTTTTTATTAATAATTTGATATCTTTTACACTTTCACAAGTTAAATAGTTAAATTCTTCTTTACCCCCATTTTTTTTCCACATATTTTATTTAAGTTCTTACTCTCTTCATTTTACCCAAAAATTTATGAAGTCCACAATTATTGCTCAAATGGTTTTTATTTTAAACTTTATTGTTGTATTTTTAGAGATATAATTTCTTACGGGTAGACAAAATTTTACCCCTAGCAAAGTTTTAGCCTTAGGACTTTGATTCTGAACTAGGAAACATTTTAATTTGGAAAGTTGTTTTAAAATTTCTTAAAGTGTTGATTGTCTTAGGGCCATCTAGGTTCATTCCTTTATCATCATTAACGTGACGTGCCCTTCAGGACACACTACGTTCTCCAAGGGTGCCACTCGCCTCTATTGTTTCTTTTGCGTGATGTGCCCTTCAGGACGAACTACGTGCTCCAAGGGTGCCACTCGCCTCTTAACTGATTGGTAGACATCAATAACCCCTGGAGTCAACACACTGCCAGGTGAACATGTGGGATACTAAGGTATTCTAAGGAATAAGGGCCCCACTTTATTGTGCGCCCCTTAGAATCATTGTGAGTGACTTTCGCAGTCTGCCCTCACGGCATCGGGGGTCCTCTCGAACTAGGTAATCATTAACCTATAGTTCGAGCCATGATGAGAGTGCTAGTAGGCTGTGGCAGGGCTGTTGTCCACACCTCTCCATCAACCTCTCTAGTAGTCATGTGTGGCCCCTTTTCTCCATATGTGAGTCTAGTCGGCAAGCTATCGTCAGCCTGCATCATCAACAATCTTGTCAGAACATGTCCACATCATATCATCTAATCAAATGTACTAAAATCACAGTAAAACAATCAAACCCCAATAGCACACTCCTTGACTCGATCCGAAGTCCAAGGGGTTCTATCGATGCCTCTGCATCCTCAAGGTCCAAAACCCTATACACTCAGTAAAACCGAGTCAATAGCACCTTCCTATGTCAATGCAGTACAACATCATGTCATCTATCATAATGCATCATAATCAAGGACAAATGTTTTAATATCATAATAGTCTGGATCACTTGCAATCAAGTGTCCTCAAAGAATAAGTTTTCTCAGTGCACCAGAGTGGGATGTTACATGCACCCCCTCTTGGTCTAAACTTCCTCCCAAAGTTTCATAGTACAAATGTCGAAATAAATGTATCACTATATCATAAGTCTATCTATCAAACAAAAATGGAAACTGCTGGCGCATATCATATGCATCCTCCCAGGTCGTCGAGTGTGGACTATAATTGTCCCACTGGACCTTGACCTGATCTACCATTCGATGTCGTAACTGTTGAACACGATGATCTAAGATGAGGACTAGCTCATCCCTCAGCGCTCCCTCATCTGATACCTGCAAGGAACTCATGTCAATCACATGTGTAGGATCACTAATGTAATGTCTCAAAACAGATACATGAAAAACATCATGCATACACCTCAAGGAATCAGGCAAGGCTAGTCGATAGGCCACGGGCCCCTTTCTCTCCACAATCTCAAAAGGTCCCATGAACCTAGGAGAGAGTTTAGCTCCCTTCCCAAACTTAATCGAACTCTTATGTGGTTTAACCCGCAAGAAGACTCGATCGCTGACCTCGTAACTACGGTTGACTCGATGCACATCGACATAAATCTTATGTCGATTCTGCGCTTCTTTAATCCTTTGTCTTATGGTCTGCATTTTCTCTTCCATTTCTTGGATCGTTTTTGGTCCCACCAGGACCCTATCCTCAAGCCAATCCCAACTCAAGGGCGTCCGACATGGTCACCCGTAAAGAAACTTGAAAGGCGCCATCTTAATGGTGCTCTGATAACTCCACTAGTGGCAAGAATTCCTCCCAACGCTTTTGTTGGTCCATCATGTACATGCGCAACATGTCCTCCAAGGTTTGGTTCATTCGTTCAGTCTGTCCGTCAGTCTCTAGGTGATACGTAGTACTAAAGTTAAGTTGGGCTCCCAAGGCCCCTTGTAAACTCATCCAAAATCATCTAGTAAACACCAATCCTCGATTGGATATAATCTTTTTAGGCACGCCATGTAGTCTCACAATCTCACTGATGAAAACTATAGCTATGTCAGGTGATTGATACGTCATATGCACAGGAATAAAGTGAGCACTCTTCGTCAGAGTTTCCACTACTACAAAAATCAAGTCATGTCTCCTTGCTGTTAGTGGCAATCCAACAATAAAATCCATCAAAATAACCTCCCATTTCGATTCCGAAATGGCATGTGGTTGTAGTAATCCTACTAGGTGTCTATGTTCATCCTTTACCTGTTGACATTCTAGATATTTGGCGACATAGTTGACTATGTCAGCCTTCATTCCCTTCCAAAATAATAAGGGCTTAAGGTCTGCCCTCATCTTCGTGACTCCCGGGTGAGCCATGTAAACTGCTCTATGAGCTTTGCTCAGGATCAACATCCTCAACTCTTCATTTGGTGGTACATAAATCCGACCTTTAAACCTCAATAACCAATCTCTATCAAAATAAAATCCCTCATATCGTGGTACCATCATTGTGTTTTTTCCGATAAAACCCTTGACCTCTTTGTACCAGTCATCGTCACGCTGTAAAGTGAGAATCTTCTCACGTAGATTCGTCTGAAGAGACAACACCAAGAAGATGCATGGTCCCCAACTCAAAACATCCGCCACTCGGTTCATTGTTCCCTTTATGTAAGTAATCTCAAAGTCGTACTCGCTAAGAAATTCCGACCAACGTCGTTTTCATGCGTTCAGTTCGCTTTGCATAAAAATGTGTTGTAGTCCACAATGATCAGTCTTTAGTTCAAATTTTCATCCAACAAGGTAGTGTCTCCAAACCTTCAAGGCATATATAATGGCTAATAACTCCAAATTGTGCATCGTGTAGTTCTCCTCATGCCTTCTCAGTTTCCTCGAAATGTAAGCAATCACTTGTCTGTCTTGCATCAAGACTCTACCTAAGCCTTTCTTGGATGCGTCTTTGCATACCAAGAAGTCTGAATCCATGTCAGGGACCTTTAGTATAGGTGTTGTCGTCAATAACTCCTTAAGCCTCCGAAAGGCTTCCCTGCATTTCTCGGTCCAAACAAACTTCTTGTTTTTCTTCTACAATTCTATGATCGAATTTGCTATCTTCGAAAATCCCTCGATAAACTGTCGATAGTATCCTACTAAACCCATAAATCTACGCACTTCCATGGAATTTGTCGGCGTAGGCCATTCCATAATAGCCTCGACCTTGGTTGGATCCACGACGATACCTTCGCCGGAGATGACATGCCCTAAGTAGTGAATCCTCGATTGATAAAAAGAGCATTTGGACAACTTCCCATACAATTTGTGCTCTCACAGACACTGTAGTACCAAGCAAAAGTGCTCGTCACACTCCTTCGTCATCCAAGAGTAGATCAAAATATCATCAATGAATAATTGGACGAACTTGTCCAAGTACTCGCGGAACACCCCGTTCATCAAAATCATAAATACCCCTGGGGCGTTTGTCAGTCCAAACGGTAAAATAGTAAATGTGTAATGTCCAAACCTCATCTTAAAGGCAGTCTTAGGGGTGTCATCCTCCTTGATCCGCAACTGGTGATACCCTGATCACAAATAAATCTTGGAGAACACCATCGTAGCCTTCATTTGATCTAACAGATCATCAATTCTCGGCAAGGGATACTGATTCTTGATCATGGCCTTGTTGAGTTGTCGGTAGTCGATGCAAAGCCTCCACAATCCATCCTTCTTTCGTATGAAAATAACCAGTGCACCCCACGGTGACACACTAGGTTGTATCAATCCTAGGTCCAGCAACTCCTTCAGTTGCATTTTCAACTCTTGCAACTTCGGGGTCGACATCTGATAAGGCATTCTTGCTATCAGTTCGGTCCCCATTTCAGGTCTATGGTAAACCCCAATTCCCTTTCTAGAGGTATCCCAAGTAACTCCTTTGGAAATACGTCTGCAAACTCTCTCACCACCGAAAGGTGTTCTAGACCTTCCGCTACTCCCTTCTCATTTAACGTAAGGATCACATAAAGCTTTCACCCCTTGCGCATACTCTTCTGTAGTTGTAAGGAAGAGATGAAACTCAGGGAAACTCCCTGGTTCCATCCTACAATCACACATCTCTTTCCCTTGTCATTGACCAAGCTCAACCAATTTTTCTTACAGTTGTGTATCGCCTCATGCGATTCCAACCAATCCATAGCAATCACGACATGATAAGATCCTAGGATCGTGACGTATAGGTTGGCCCTTGTGAAAAACTCTCCTAGGTTAAGGGCACAGCCTGTAACCTTTCCTCCAACCTTCTGTTTGGCTCCCAAAGCCATCTCTACGAAGCTAAACTCATCCTGTTCGACTACCTTTACCTTAATCCTTTTTAGCGCTACACCAGAAATGAAACTCTCTGTAGCACTGAGATCTATCAAAATACTAAGGGTTTGGTCAACGACAATACCTGTCGTCTTGAGCACAGTTGACTGGTGCTCTACCTGGTGGTTATTCACCTCTTCATGAATCTGATGGGCCTTGCCCATATCTCCCATGGTAGTGGGTCTTGCTGATCTGAATGCTCAGGTCCTCTCCATAGGACAGTCGCATTGGTAGTGTGGCTCCCCACACATCCAACACCCCTTCTTCGGACCGGTAGTCATGGTCACGAAGTAGAAGATGATGGCCCACTGGCCTGGAACCCTGGTCTGTTCTGTTGAACAGGTCTAAACTGTTGTTGCTGTGGGCGATGCTGCTGTTGATGCTGTGGTCCCCGATAAGGTGTCTGCTGCTGAGGCAGCGGTCGCTGGGGTGTAGTGAAAGTGGATCCCCTCTGGAAGCCACGATATCCTGGCATATGTCTCGCTAGTGTCTGGTGCTACTGTGTTACAGATGGGACCTGCCCTATTGGTCTCGCTGGAGTCCTGGTCTGACCCCCACTGATAAGCTCCTCCTCAGCTATGAGGGCCTTCTAGACAACAACGTGCAAGGTTTGAGGTATCAAAATCCTAACCTTTGCACACAGTCTGCCATTAAGGCCGAATACGAACCTGTTGACTTTAAGTTTCTCAGTGTTAATGTGCAGAGCATACTGGAGCAACTCCATAAAACGTGCCTCATACTTGGGCACCATACAACCTCCCTGTTGTAAAGTGTTGAACTCATTGAGCTGACGCTCAATGAATTCCTTTGAAAGTTACCTCTCTCGGAACAGTTCCTCGAACAATTCCCATGACACGTCTTCGACGACCATCTTCAGCTATGGTAGGAGCATATTCCACCATAGAAGAGCACTCCCCTTCATTTGAAAGACCACCATGCCAACTTTCATGTTGGAGGTATAATTGCAAAGTACGAAGCACATTGCCATGTTCTCCAACCATGCCTCGGCAGCGGCACCATCTAGGGCACCAAATATCTCAGGAAATTTGACCTTCTTGAGTTCACGGTGTATGCTACCAGTAACGGCCGGTGCGCATGGTGGAACCTCAACGGGTGCTAGTGCTCTAGCCTCATCTCTGTCCAAACAGCTGATCAATGCCTCAGACATGTGCTGGAAAGATCTTATCATCCCAACAACATCGCCAACTACTATCTTTTCCTGTCTGAGAACCTACTCATCTCCTTGGGGGTTAGACCCCTCTGGTGTGTATGCTACTGGAGGCGTCACACCTCCTCCCCTAGCACCCCATCGTCTGCCTCTGCGATGTCCTCTAACCATGATTACCTGCATGCGCACAATCAACTCAATTAGCAATAGTATAGTCCAATCATGTCAACGAAATTTGTAGCGATCCCAAGTCATGGGTTGAACCCGCTCTGCTACCATATGTAACGAACCTCCTCGTTACGACGACAACCTCTTATAACAAGTGCAAATTTTATTTATTTATTTATTTTTATTTTTATTGTGTGTGTACAAGGGTAACAATACATTATACTCTACACCGCCACATGATGACGAATCATGACACATACAACTACGATATCAACATAAAGATCTAAGAAGCACATCAATATCTACCAGCAATGAACAACAATCAACTGACAAAATAATAAGACTGACTACCCATCCGTCCTACCCTGCAATGGTTAGGACCTCCAAGACACATAAGCAATGCTCAATCCCAAGATCCCATCGATTTTAATGATTTAAGGTCTCAGGGCTGGTGATTGTTCTAAGGAACAAGGAGGTGTCTACATCTCGCATCCAATCCTAGTATAACCATCAATCCTAGAATTTCAACAACAATAATTTAGAATAAATCTCTTGCTCAAGAATCAAACAAGTCAATACAATAATATCTAAATATATGGAATGCCATCTTGGTATGAAAACCAAATTAGGAAGATCAATAAACTTCAATGGAAACATAGCCGTCAAAATTAAAATTTGTAACCCATAATCAATTCTCTTATAACAAGGACAATTTTGCAACCTATAATTCAATTCCTTCATCACTAGGACTATAGTTTTTCCATTATTATGAAATGTAAGTAATCCTACCTATGCTATAATAATTTATTTCTAGTGCATCGACCAAATATAATCAATTAATTAAACTTACCAACTATACCTCAAGTTCCTATAATTCTAATTAACATGAACCATAACTAGAGATTTGCACATATCTCCAAATATTTAATAAATCCAATCACATAAATAAACAGGGTTCACTTATTATAAAATTATTCTTCTCACTATTTAATTGGTTAACTAAAGGATGCAATTAGCCTCCTTGGAAGGTCCTTTTATATTTCATTCCATACAAGCTTATGAAATCCCAACTTAAAAATGTGTAGTGATAAGTCAAGATGATCCTCTTAACAAACTACACATTGGGAGGATTTATTAACAATAAGCTCATTCAGGGTTGGGATCTCATCACGGTTTCAAGTTCTAGCAGCTCGTCAGGTGGTAATTCAATAATTTAATAGTTTATGATTCTGAAGTGATGAAATGAGATTTTGACTGTAGATCAGCTTGGTGATTCAAGATCTAATCATTGATCAGAACCAACATTGTCAACCCTATCAACTTCCTAGTCATCAGTCCAAGACAATCATATGAGGAAACTTACCTTGCAAATAGTGTAGACTTACATTGTAAACCTCTGACTCCCCACAAAGAAAGGTGCGCTTTATCAAACATGCATTTCATAGGCCTTTTTTTAGATCGACGGACCCACTCCAAATAATACTTAGACCTTACAGTGCCGGATAAATTGGCTGGAGGGAAGAACCTTACATAAATTCAATCATTGAATTGGCTAAATAAAAAGAAGTTAAATACCCCGGTGGACCATAATCCCACGAACCTCTCAACATGATCAGCCATTTGCTTTAGTAGAACATGCATCTAAAAAGGTTTTTGGAAGTCACGGACAGACCGACACAACCATTTTGTTAGTGCTACACTGGCATACAATGCACAGAACCAACACTGTAAACATACGTATGAGAAGCTTACAATACGGGAATTAGGCATTTTCTGTTGATGCTACGCTGGCGATAACTCTCGAGTTAAACCAGATTAACATAGGATTAACAAAATTTAACCACCCAAAAGATGCCCCAATATCGACACAACACTAAGATACAGTTCGCAGTCAAGAAGGGATTGAATCGCTGGAGATAAGTCCCAAAAATTTTCCCAGTCAAACAATCGCACCAGTAAAAATGAAAAACGCATAGAGCCACTTCCCTAAACTGCCAAGGCAAGCTGCCCTCTAGCGGCAACCCGCTCTCACCAGGACCCCCTCTAAACTCTGTCCCGAAGAGTTGTTTTCCTCTTCTTCCCGTAACGGGACCTTTAGTCACCCACAGGTTACTCCTCCAGCGACCTCCCCTTCACGCCTCGGGAAATCGCGATTTCCGCGAGCACAGTTCACATGCGATTCAAAACCCCGAGCCCCGATAGTCAAAGGTCAACGCCTCCACCTTCGTCGGGGATTTCCCTATCAGGATATCGCTATCCATGATGCCAACAATCTGGCTTGCCAAACTCCGAGCCCCGAGGTGTCGATCTCCCGATACAACGCCACCTAGCCTCCACTCGTATCTGTGGCCCCACTCAGCCACGTCACCTCGGGATTTTGTGGATTTCGAATCCACGATGCGAAGTTTCCTTGTTATCGAAAGCGTAGAACGTCGAATCCCGACCTTCTGGGATCTCGTGCCACCTGTCCCGTGGAAATCAACGGCTCTGGTTAACTCAGGAAATCGAGACTCGCGATTTCAATGAGTCTGTGCCTCACCTCGCCAACAGCCGAATGTCGATATCCCGATATGCGATGGCCCTTGTCTCTCTCCTCCTGCATCCAAGGGTTAAATCCCGTGCAGTTTTCCCACGATCCAACGATCAGCAAGATTTCACGAGACTCGCCTACGAACCCTGACCGTCAATTCTCTGCCTTAGGGATTTCTCCTACTCCACAGTCCCTCTTAGTTCAAACCTCACCGGAGTCTGTTCCCACAGCGTCCACAATGGAACTTTCCCTCCGGAGCTTAATTCCTCTGACTCCTTCAGAGATCTTCGTGCACACTTCCTGCACTCGACTTTCCACAGCTCTCTGTAAGTGTTGAAATCACCTGGACCCTGTGCACTCGCAGCCACAGCAATCCATGCCTTCCTTTGCTCAGATTTACTGTTGAGAATTTTGTTCCAACCTGCACTCCTACCGCTCGGCTTTACCAACCCAAATCAACTTCTGGGTGAACCAGAATGAGAGCTTAACTGTTGAGCCTCATCAACGCACTCTATGCGGATGAATTCGACTGCACTCTATGCAGGAATCTCCTGGCTCAGATAGAGAAACAATTGAAACTCATCCTCCTCTCTTTCACAAACTTCAGTAAACCTCTGAAATCACATGCACAGCATATTCAAAAGCAAATGCATACAAAGAAAACAAGCATTCACCAGCCCTTAAGCAACATACACAGAGAAACAACAACCACCATGAAATTGAATCAAAATCTCTCTTCTATTAATTGAATCTGTACATGGGTGTTCTCTACAAGTTCTCTTCTCTTCTCTTCTTGCTCCTGGATGAATGGTCCTGAATGATACAATGTACAAAGGGAGGGTGTCTATATCTGTTTTCCCTCTCGAAAACTGAAACTATCAAATCTACAGTTAATTCCTATCTAACAACATTAAATCTAATAAATGCCTTCCTATCTACAATACATTTCAAGTGCGCTTCTTTATGACTGGCTTCATGAAAGAACGACTCAACAATTCCTAAGGTGTTTTCAAAATATGATGTTGGCGCTATCCAGCTGTCTTTTCTACTCCACGCGCTGGCTCGCTTGATGAGGTGTGGATGCTCCTGCATCATACTCCTCGGCTCAAAGATTTCATGGGATCCTGTCCATGAGCTCTTGCACAGTCTGCCCATGATTTTGTATTACTGCCTCTGTCTCCCAGCTGGCATCCTCCACTGGGTAGTTCTTCCATTTTACCAAGTATTCAAAATATTGCTTTCGCCTGGTCTTCCTTCCCAGTCGCTTGTCCAGTATATACTCCATCTGTGGCTTCTCGGCGACTGGTAATTGCTTTTGCCACTAGACTACTGGTCCTTCAGCTGCAGCCTCTGCTTCTCTAGCATTATATGGGTATAAATCCAAAACGTTAAAAATCAGAGATATCCCGATGCCCTCTGGCAACTCAAGTTCGTATGCATTCTCCCTGAATTTCTTCAGGACTTTGCACGGTCCAATTTTATTCATCTTTAATTTGGTGTATGTTCCCCTTGGGAACCTTTCCTTCCTCAAGTGCGCCAGAACCATGTCCCCAACTTCAAACTAAAGTTGTCTCTTCCTCTGATCGGCTCTGCGCTTATATTCTTGATTTGACTTTTGTAGTCGCTGCTTCACCTGCGTGTGAAGTTCCTGCATCGCTTCAGCGAATTATTCGGCACTCGCGCTGCTATTTTTAGCCTGTCCTGACTCCCTGAGCTCAGAAACTCCCCTCGGCTGTGTCCCATACAAAATTTGGAACAGACTTTTGTCGGTACTCCGAATCACCGAATCGTTGTACGCAAATTCTTCCTGTGGTAGGATTTGGTCCCAACTGCTGTGGTGCTCCGTCACTAAGCTTCTCAATAAATCCCCCAGGCTCCTGTTGACCACCTCGGTCTGCCCATCCATCTGTGGATGGTAAGCTGAACTAAATGCCAGATTAGTCCCCAGCTTCTTCCATAGCGTCCTCCAAAAGTGACCTATGAACTTCGTATCCCGATCCGAGACTATGCTCCTTGGCAATCCATGCAATCTGACAATTTCTTTGAAAAACAAGTTCGTGATGTGCGTCGCATCGCTGGTCTTCTGACATGGGATAAAATGTGCCATATTCGAAAACCTGTCCACCACCACAAATATGGAATCCACTCCTCTTTGCGTCCTCAGAAATCCCAGAACAAAATCCATACTGATTGCCTCCCATGGCCTCTCAGGTATGGGCAATGGCTGATAGAACCCTGTGTTCTGTTTTCGGCCCTTCGCATGTTGGCAAATCCTGCATCTGTCAACAAATCTTTTTACATTGGCGCGCATGCCCGGTCAAAAATACGATTCGCTCAGCTTGGCGAATGTTTTTCCATGTCCAAAATGACCTGCTAATCCTCTGCTATGCTTTTCCTTCACCAAATTCTCCCTCATGGAGCAATTCGGTATGCACAATTGATTGCCTTTGAATAGCAATCCATCCTGGATCAGGTAGTCTATCCATGGGCTCCGATCTCTGAGAACCGGATTCTCGGCTGCTTCGTAAGCTTCTGCAAAGTTTGTATCACCTGCATACATGTCTTTCAAATTTTCAAAACCCAAGGTCTTGACCCTAAATTCCTGCAGCAACAAACATTTTCTGCTCAAGGCATCAGCCACCTTGTTAGCAATTCCTGAAATGTGTTTGATGACAAATGTAAAATTTTGCATGTACTCTACCCATTTGGCATGCTTCTGGTTCAACTTCTCCTGTTGACTTACAAACTACAAAGCATGATTGTCGTTGTACAAAATGAATTCCTTGGGTATCAAGTAATGCCTCCACTTATTTAATGCCTGTATGATGGCATAAAACTCTTTGTCGTAGGTGGAGTATTTCAGCTTTGCATCATGCATCTTCTCGCTAAAATATGCTACAGGTCTGTCATCCTGACTTAAGACCCCTCCAACAGCATACCCACTGGCGTCACACTTCACCTGAAATGTTTTCTGAAAATCAGGCAACACCAGAATTGGTTGCTCTATTATCTTTCGCTTCAACAGATTGAATCTCCTCTCAGCCTCTGTTGTCCAATGAAAAAATTTATGTCGTTGCTTCACGGTGTCCATCATCGTGACGCTAATTCCACTGAAATTTCTAATGAACTTTCTGTAGAAACTAGCTAATCCATGGAAACTTCTTACCTCAAAAACATTTCTCGGCGATGGCCAATTCCTGATTACTTCCACCTTCTCAGGATCCATCTTCAACTCATTCGCCGAGATTACAAAACCCAAGTAAATGAGTTATGTCTACATAAATGAGCATTTCTTCAGATTTATCAGCAGCTTCTCCTGCTGCAGTCTTCTTATCACAATGGCCAAGTGTTTCAAGTGTTCAGCCTTGGTCTTGCTGAAAATTAGTATATCGTCCAGGTATACGACTACAAATTTACCGATGAATTCCCTCAGGACTTCATTCATCAGCCTCATGAACGTGCTCGGCACGTTCGTCAAACCAAATAGCATGACCAGCCATTCATACAAACCCTCGTTTGTTTTGAATGTTGTCTTCCATTCATCTCCTTCTCTCATCCGGATCTGATGATATCCGCTCTTGAGATCAATTTTCGAAAAATAATTTGCCCCACTCAGGCAATCCATCAAGTCATCCATTCTTGGCAGTGGAAATATGTACCTGATGGTGATTTTGTTTATCGCCCTGGAGTCTGTACACATTCTCCATCCTCCATCCTTCTTCGGACTTAGTACTGTCGGAACAACACATGGGCTCAGATTCTCTCTGACCAGTCCTTTATCCAGCAGATCCTGTACCTGCCTTTTGACCTCCTCATTCTCCTGAGGTGTCAACCTGTATGCTGCCTTATTCGGAAAACTTGCTTCGGGTATGAGATCAATGTGGTGACTCACACTCCTCATCGGTGGCAACAAACGAGGTAGTTCGTCCACGATGATATCAGCGAACTCTCCCAGCAGTTCCTGAATTTCCTCTGGCAAGTCGTCCACTCTTGTGCTTGTTAGGACAATTCTCGGCTTCCTAACAACAAAGAATTGTGGATCTTCATTTTTCTCCATCTCTGTGAGAAGCTCTTTCCCACTCATGAGAAGTATCGTGCTGCTCACTTCCGGCTTCACTTCTTTATCCTTTATCGGAAGAAGCGTATGCGTTTTTCCATCCTTCTCCAAGGTGTATGTGTTCATTCTCCCGTCGTGAACCACATTTCGATCATACTGCCATGGTCTACCCAATAATACATGACAGACATCCATGGGTATAACATCACACAGAATTTTATCCCTATAGTCACCCATTTTAAATTCAACCGAGCATTGTTTCGTAACACATACCTGGTGTCCTTTCTGTAGCCATGACACTTTGTATGGACTTGGGTGATTGGTCATTTCCAGCTCCAATTTCTCCACCATCTCGGTTGAAACAAGATTATCGGTGCTTCCGCTGTCCACTATGACCCTGCATTTCCATCCCTTGGTCTTGCACGTGGTCCTGAACAGTCTGCATCTTTGAGTTGTGTCCTCCACCTCTTTCTCAGGTTTTAAAAGGACCTTGTGTACTGTTAGAAACTTCCCACTTCCGCTGTCCTCACTCTCAACATCACGCCTCTGTTGTGCCTCAGCGATGTGAGCTTCTCCCCTGTCCATTTTCCTGTCTGGACAGTCAACAGGTTTATGTCCGTCCTTCCCACATGTAAAACATGTGATGACTCCTCCTCGGCCTCTTCCTCTACCCCGGGTACGAGGAAAAGTGTTCACGTCAGCATATCCGCCACCCTGCTCTACATGCTGCCTCCTCGGCTCAGCGTATTGTTGCCTCTGTTCAGTTTGTGGCTACCTCTGCTGCGAGGTTCCACCCCTCTCAGCCTTACCCTGAGGTCTCTTCCACTCCTCCTTGGGCTTCTGAGTCCTTTCCTGGGAAATTTCCTTGCCTCTAGGCTGGCTTCTACCTCGCCCTCGCTGTCCCTGCTTGTGGCTCAGCTTCTCCTCTTCTTTTAAAGCCATTTGGTACGCATCATAAACTATTCGGATGGTAACCATACTCAATTCATCCTGAATGTCATACCTAAACCCATTCAGGTATCTTGCCACCTTCTCATCATCACTCTCCCGATGACCAGCTCTGATGTTGAGTCTGTAGAACTCCTCGATGTATTATTTCACCGTCATCATCTTCTGTCTCAGGTTCTGCATTCGCCTGAATAGAGTGATCTGATAATCTCTGGGGATGAACTTCGCTTTCATCTTAGCGATCATCCTGTCCCAGCTCTTGATATTTTGTTTACCTTTGCAGCGCCTATCAGTCTGCAACTCGTCCCACCATAAGGTTGCATGTCCTTTCAGCTTTGTAACAGCGTGCCTTGCCTTCTTGTCCTCTTCGATATCCTCATAATCGAAGTAGGTGTCGAGTGCCTGGATCCAATCCAGCAACTCTTCTGCATCTAGACTCCCCTCATAGACGGGAATGTCCATTTTGGTCTTCAAGCTCATCCTAGCAATGGCTTTGATCAACCTCTATGTTGAGGCATCCTCTGCTGAGACCTCTTCTACATCGTGTCCAGCTTCCTCTTCCACCTCGAAATCACTGAACTCTCCTGCACCAGCTCCGCGTCTCTGCGTTGTCTCCATCTCCTCCAGCCTTGCTCGGAGATCTCGCATTTGGCGCTCTATCTCTAGATTCCCTGCCGGCCTACCTCTTCTTCGGGTGTCCTTGTCTTCTCTGTCAGGTGACTGCCTCTCTCTTCTGGGTGGCATGGTGTAATCCTTTCTTTCTCCCTGCTACTTGAATAAAGAGAACCCTTCTCCCGCTCTGATACCACTCTGGCGCAAGATGCCCTCCAGCGGCAACCCGCTCTCACCAGGACCCCCTCTAAACTCTGGCCCGAAGAGTTGTTTTCCTCTTCTTCCCGTAATGGGACCTTTAGTCACCCACAGGTTACTCCTCCAGCGACCTCCCCTTCGCGCCTCGGGAAATCGCGATTCGGGAATTTGCGATTCCCGCGAGCACAGTTCACACGCAATTCAAAACCCCGAACCCTGATAGTCAAAGGTCAATGCCTCCACCTTCGTCGTGGATTTCCCTATCGGGATATCGCTATCCATGATGCCAACAATCTGTCTTGCCAAACTCCGAGCCCCGAGGTGTCGATATCCTGATACAACGCCACCTGGACTCCACTTGTATCTGTGGCCCCACTCAGCCACGTCACCTCGGGATTTCACGGATTTCGAATCCACGATGCGAAGTTTCCTTGTTATCGAAAGCGTCGAACACCGAATCCCGACCTTCCGAGATCTCGTGCCACCTGTCCCGTGGAAATCAACGGCTCTGGTTAACTCGAGAAATCACGACTCACGATTTCAACGAGTCTGTGCCTCACCTCACCAACAACCAAATGTCGATATGTCGATATGCGATGGCCCTTGTCTCTCTCTTCCTACGTCCAAGGGTTAAATCCCGTGCAGTTTTCCCACGATCCAACGATCAGCAGGATTTCGCGAGACTCGCCTATGAACCCTGACCATCAATTCTCTGCCTTAGGGATTTCTCCTGCTCCACAGTCCCTCTTAGTTCGAACCTCACCGGAGTCTGTTCCCACAGCATCCATAATGGAACTTTCCCTCCGGAGCTTAATTCCTCTGACTCCTTCAGAGATCTTCGCGCACACTTCCTACACTCGACTTTCCACAGCTCTTTGTAAGTGTTGAAATCACCTGGACCCTGTGCACTCGCAGCCACAGCAATCCCTGCCTTCCTTTGCTCAGATTTACTGTTGAGAATTATGTTCCATCCTGCACTCCTACTGCTCGTCTCTACCAACCCAAATCAACTTCTGGGTGAACAAGAATGAGAGATTAACTGTTGAGCCTCATCAACGCACTCTATGCGGATGAATTCGACTGCACTCTATGCAGGAATCTCCTGGCTCAGACAGAGAAACAATTGAAACTCATCCTCCTCTCTTTCATAGACTTCAGTAAACCTCTGAAATCACATGCACAACATATTCAAAAGAAAATTCATACAAAGAAAACAAACATTCACCAGCCCATAAGCAACATACACAAAGAAACAACAACCACCATGAAATTGAATCAAAAGCTCTTTTCTATTAATTCAATATGTACATGGTTGTTCTCTACAAGTTCTCTGCTCTTGTCTTCTTGCTCCTGGATGAATGGTCCTGAATGATACAATGTACAAAGGGAGGGTGTCTATATCCGTTTTCCCTCTCGAAAACTAAAACTATCAAATCTACAGTCAATTCCTATCTAACAGCATTAAATCTAATAAATGCCTTCCTATCTACAATACATTTCAAGTGTGCTTCTTTATGACTGGCTTCATGAAAGAACGGCGCAACAATTCCTAAGGTGTTTTCAAAATATGATGCTGGCGCTATCTAGTTGTCTTTTCTACTCCACGCGCTGGCTCGCTTGATGAGGTGTGGATTCTCCTGCATCACTCAGTAAAACGGAGTCAATAGCACCTGTCTATGTCAATGCAGTAAACCATCACGTCATATATCATTAAGCATCATAATCAAGGACAAATTTTTTAATATCATAATAGTCGGGATCACTTGCGAGCAAGTGCTCTCAAAGAATAAGTTTTCTCAGTGCACCAGAGAGGGATGTTACAGATGATGGGTCTATTATTCAGATTAGGTACTTAAAGATGTCTCGTAAAGATGCCTAGTAGTGAGCATGCCTAAGTTAGGATTAGTTTCATCCCTTGCGCCTAAGGATACTTCACTTATTGACTTGAAAAAATAACTTGTATTATATACAATGCATGTCCCTAAAAGATTAAACTCTCCTCTATCCTATATTAGAGTTAGGGTGCACCCCAAGTGATTCTTGGTTCTTTCACTCTTATACAAATTTAGGTTATAACATACTTGGGCATAAATTTCCAAGTGATTCCCTAATTCATATCCTAATTAGAGTGGAATTCCCCAAGAACATACTTTTGGGTATTAATGGGGGTGTCATAATTTGTAAGTACTTCTCTTACTCTTATTCAAATAGGGTGCACCACAAGT
>JZKD02S1768030.1:0-11231 GCA_000966675.3 Picea glauca | reverse complement strand
CCTTGGTAAGGGGTATTTATTCTTAATAGTCATTTTGTTCAGTTGTCTATAATCGATACATAATATTAGAGTACCTTCCTTCTTTTTCACAAATAGGACTGGTGCTCCCCAAGGTGAGACACTGGGTCTGATATACTCTTTGTGCAACAATTCCTGTAATTTTATTTTTAATTCTGCCAGTTTTGGTAGACTCATCCGGTAAGGCGCCTTTGAGATAGGTGCAGAACCGGGTAACAAGTCTATGGAGAAGTCTATTTCCCTTCTAGGGGGTAATTCTGGTATCTCATCCACAAGCATGTCTCTGAAATCACGTAGGATATAAAAGTCTTCCAACTTTGTCTTATCCTCCTTTTCTGCTAAATTCATCACTTGGATGGCATAAACTTGACATCACTTTCTCATACATTTCTTTAGTTGCATCGCTGAAATTTATCTTACTGATACCGGTTTTGGTATACCTTGGGCTGTTCTGGTAGTGTCAGAATCATCCTTATAGCTAAGCATCTTTGTATAACAATTTAATATTTCTTTGTGTCATTCCAACCAATCCATCCCAATAATCATATCATAAGATCCTAGTGGTAGGATGTTCAGATAGGTCCTTATAGTTTCACCATCTAAGTTGAACTCCAAATCCAAAATATAGTCAATTACTTTCCCTTTAGTGCCTGTCGCTAGTTGCACAAGCCATGATTTTGCGTGCTTTAGTCTCTTAAGTTTATTTGACTCTACTACCTTCGGAGTAATATAGCTTAATGTTGCTTCGGGGTCAATTAAAACAAAAATTCGAGTGTCATGGATTTTACCTTCAATTTCTACCACCGAGTATTGGTGATCAGCTTGTTGGCCGTCGATGGCTCCATTTATCTGATGTAGGCTCCTACCCACGTCTCCCACTGTCGAGGCTTCTTGCAGGTTATGAACTGCAGTTCTGTTTGTTGAACTCAAACATGGGCAGTTTGATGCAGGAGCATCGCCAACATCAAGCAAGCGTGGGACAAAACGCCAACGCATTTTGGCACATGATGAATTGTTTGAATTTTTTTTGAAGTGGATACGCCAAACTTAAATGAGATAATTAAGAAAGGGCGTACCGGTAGATTGTAATCATACCTTGAGCATCCCGCTCTCGTCTAAAGGACTAAGAGGCATTTACGCTAGTAAATGTAAGTGGGTAGCTTTGAATTCTCAGATTAGATAGTTTTAGGAGTCAGAGGGAAAAATGATATAGACACCCTCACTTGTATCGTTGTAACATTAGCAGCATAATCAATCAAGAGAGCATAGAGAAGAAGAAGCAGAGAGTTGTGTAAAGTAAGAACCCATGTACTAAAGTTATGGATTAATACAAATATCTTTAGTTCAGACTCATGGTGTTCAATTATTTTCTGTGTTTGTACATGTTGATTAATATATGCTTGGTTACTCTCTATTATGCATTTGTTTTGATGCATGAATGTATGATTTAATATTCAATGTCTGAAATCTAAAGAGAGGGAGAGTAAAAAAAATGAGTTTCAATTGTTTCTCTGTCTGAGCAAGAGTTTTCCTACAAGGAGTTCAGTGAAATTGTCCATAAGGTGTGCGTTGACAGAAGTCAGAGTTCGTCTCTGGAAGCTCATGAGGGATAACATTGTTCTCATTCTCGCAGAAGTGCAAGTTAAGCACAGGAGCCGTGCAAGGTGTGCGCAGGCCGAGTAGATTCTCAGAGGTTGTAACCTGAGCGAAATTGTTGAAAGACTTCTGTCGTAGGGAGTGCGCAGAGTCGAAGAGGTTCAAATACTTGGAAGTATTTGAAGAATTTCCACAGGGAGTGCGTACATGAGTCTTTTTGAAGACTCGAGTTGTGGAGAAAGCTCATAAGGGATAGAGTCTTCGAAGTTGTCGAAGAGAAGCTCAAGAGGGCTAGTGCCTTGAAGTGTTGGAAGGAGGCACAACGACATTTTTTGCTGGTGGATAAGTTTCGCGAAGGAACACTTTGTTCATTTCGTAGGAATCGTCAAGGAGGAATTGGATGGTCAAAATTCTCCGAGGGGAATTCGCGAAGTCCTGAGAACCGTCAGATCTTGCAGAGGAGAAAGAAGGTCACAGTTGAAGAGTCGAAAGTTCAGCATCAGGATTCGTGAAGTCGCGAAGTCTGAAACACTAAAAAGGTGGGAAGTTCCATTGTGGGACCCATTTCGGCATATCGGAGGATAAAAGGTCGAGAATTTTGTCCTGAAAGTCTCGAAGTCGCGAAACCACGAAAGAATCTGAGCCATCCGTTAGAAGGAGGATATGTGTCGCGATATTGCCCGTATCGGGGATTCGGACATCTGAGTTTATAAAGGAAGTCCTTCAACTTTGCGAGCGACGAAGTCACGAGAAAATCGTAGCTGTCCATTAGAGGAGGATAGGTGGCAGAGATCTAAGGATCTCGCGAACTCAGAGGTTTGCAGGGTGAGAGCCCAAGAGTTGGGTGCTCCAAGTCGCGAAGTCACGAAAAATCGTGAGGAGCGAAGATAGTCGTCGGATCCAAGTCATGGGAGGACCATTGGATCAGGAACCCCATCGCATTTCGTGCATTCAGGGGTTCAGAGGTTGAAAGGAGTTGTTTTCGACATCAGAAGTCGCGAAGTGCCGAGAGCCAAGGCACGGAGGAAACACGTGGCAGAACCGCAAGGTGGGCCTAGGAAATAGACAGGCGGACACACGTCATGTAGTGGAAGGAGTCAACACTCTGTTGACTTCTCATGTCTCATGGATTCGTGAGATAAGGGAACGAGAGTTCGACCCTTCGACTCGTGAAGTCCTGAGTAGCAAAAACGAGAGGAGAAAAGTCAACATCGCCTCTCAGGGGTTCGTGAAAGAAAGGTGCCAAGGTTGGACATTCAAACATGCGAAGTGCTAAGAAGCAAGAGGAGCTTGCGTGAAGCTTAGCTGGTGGTCACGCATAGAGGGCGCTGATGGAAGAATATCTATACCCATTTCACGATCTCAGGTATCGCGAGATTGGAGAGGAAGAGTCAGGAGTCATGACTCGCAAACTCGCGAGATTACGAGCTGCGAAAAGGACATGTGGATCTATTGAATTGAGATTCCAACGAGGAATCGAAAGAGCCGACCTGGCTAAGGGGAGATAAAAAAGGATCCTGTGAGCGGATCTCGGCCCGAGGGCCGATAGGTCTGCATAACAGTTCCTCTTGAGATGAGGCTCTCCACATTCCCAACACTTTAATGGCTCGCGGGAGTTGTCCCCAAACCTCTTTGTTCCCAGGTTTACCGGTTTTCCGCTGCCTTGCGTGTTCAGAGGATTGGAGTGAAAATCCCTTCTCAGAAAACTCTTTTTTGTATTCCGATAAGGAGTTGGCTCATACCGCTTCTTCTGTTGGTTCATTCGATCTTGTTTCTTATCCTTCCAGACTTTGGGAAATTATGCCTGCTGTTTATACTAGTCGTAGCACATTTGCGCTTTTTTGAATACTTCGCTCAAGGTTTTGGGGTTGTCAAACTCAATTCTATCCTTGTAAGACTGTGGTAGACAACTTAGAAATCGCTAAATTTTTACTTTATCCTCATGGATGTACGGTACGAACCTTAGTAGTTCCAAAAGTTTGTTTATAAGGTCCTCCATTGCCCTCTGTCCAAGTCGTAGCTCGTAGAACTCCTTTGTCTTCCTTTCATAGTAACTTTCTGAAAGGTATTGTTTCTTGAAATACCTTCTAAATTCATACCATTCCAATTGTTTCTCCTTTAGGCCCTTGGCCAATTTCAGGTCCTTCCACCAAATGCTGTCCTTTCCTTTCAGGTTGTAGATGGCCATTCTAACCTTCATGTTGCTAGAATAATTGTAGATCTGGAAGTATTTTTTGATGTCCAATAGCCATGCCTCAACTTCCTCTCCCACCTTGGATTCTCCATCAAAGGTAGTTGGTTTAATCTTTTTAAATTCTTCCTCAAGGTGGTCTACTTGTTTTCTTTTTCTATCAGATTTAGTCTTTTCTTTAGTTAAAGTTGTTCCTTCCAACGAGCTATCTCCTTTTTCTATTTCCGGTCTTGAGTTCTTTGAGGCCCTTTTACTGACTTCTTCCTCGTGGTTATCGTCCTTTGGGATTTTCTTGGTCACTATACTGCGCAACAGGACTTCATTCATTTCTTGTTGTTCATGTTGTGCTTTCTGCAATTTTTCATTGTCTGCTTTGAAAATCTGTATTTCAACATTCAGGTTCCTCATTATTTCTAACACTTTCGTGGGTGAGCTTCCGTCACTGTTCTGTTTTGGATCTCCAGGGGGTTCCTACAGCAGGTTTTCTCCCATCCTGATTTCTGCATCGTCCTGAGATTCCATAATTAACACAAAATAGAAATAGCTTTCTGTTTGTAACCATAAGATTTTTTGTTATTTTTACATAAATCGAAATATGTATATATACTAAGCAATTATTGTGGCCCTATTCTGGTCCAGTGTTGTTACCTTTTTGCTCTGATACCATATGTAATGTACCTCAAAATTTTCATAATTTTTTTTTCTTATTGTTCTTTTATTTAGGTACTCTGAGTTGATACCGTGTCTTTAAAGTTTCAGTCATTCCTCAACCATAATGTACAACATTCTTTTGCCTTTTACTTCTCTAACAGATTTCAACATACTGTCACCTCTTCCTATTTCTATATGGAGTTATATAAACGATCCTAGTTACATAGCTAGGAATACCTTATTTTCATTGCAACTTGGTATTACCCACCATTTTTTTTTCCAAAACCCACTTTATATTATAGGGTATAACTACTTAGAACCGCTATTCTATAAAAGAAATGGTCATAGATGTGAGGCCTTATGACAATCGTCCTTGTATAAATATTACTACAGGGTCTACAAGAAGAGGTTAACACTATTCAAAATACTTTAAACAGACCCTTTTGGGTATATTTTGAACACTATACTATACAAATTAATTAAGCACATAGAGGTTAAACTTGGGAAGGTTATGGATAATGTGAGGGTAATTGGGTTCAACGTATAACCAGTGTAACAAGGTGATAAAAGAAATAACCCTAAGTAAGCCATCTGGGATCCTCGCCATTAAATTTCTGAGCAAATGATACAGGTTGGAATCCTCTCATCTTAAAGGCTTGTCTGCAACATTTAAGGCACTTTGAGATAAGTCTAATCATTACAGAGTTCGACCGTCATGCCGAATGAAATGTCAGCACTCACCACTTGTTCACATGGCCAGGTACGATTCCCACCCATCTTCCATTACTCCATATGAAAGGGTATCCCATAGCTTTCACTTCATTCCGGTCTTGGCTTGGTAAAGGAAAATGGAACGCTCGAGACTAAACCCTATTTTAGTTTTCCATCTTAGCATCGTGGTCATGCTTCTGTGAAATTGGACCTTGTTCCAGGTGGAAGAATTCTTGGAAACATACTCCCTGATGGATAACCCTATGTGAGGTAAGTCAACTTGGTTGTTCCTATCATTTTTCATTCGAGCCTTTCTGTCTCATCGAGTAGTTTCTGTAAACTCTCGTTCACAGTCAGATTCCTTGGTAGCATTCTTGTTTCATATCTATGTTACTATAGAAAAGGGGAATTGGTGGTACTCTAGCAAGGTTTAGGTTTTTCACAGTTTACCCTCTCTCTATACTAGTTTTCCTGTTGAGACCGAGCCATCTTCCTCTTGTGAAAGGTCTTATCCCGATGTTTGTTGTGGTCGTGCATCCGAAATATTCTATTTTATTTATTTTCTTAACTGAACTTTCGTATTGGGTTTGGCTTCCTCCATCGGTTAATTCCTAGTTGACAGAATTTATAAACGGCTTTTCCTGTGTAATACACCTCTCGGTACAGTTTGATCTTGAAGCATTTATGTGTTTAAACCTTAAGTTAATTGTCATCATTATACCGATTATAGGTGTTGTTCTAATGTCCAGAGGCGGTTTAATCTTTTCTGTTTATAATTAGACTGTTACACTGGATTGATATTTACTATTACTTTACGCTCATTATACGCATGCTATCCTTGTTTATGATTTCTTTGGGTTAAATACTGGTACTTGCCACTAATGATGGGCCCCTTTGATATGCGAGGGTACCCATCAGGGAGGCACGAACTCATCTTCCCTTTTCAGTCTGGGAGACACATGGTTTGGCGCAATGGCGAAGGGTAAAAAATTATCTGTTTACAGTTAAGTTCATCATTGACACCTTTCTCATTTCATTTTGTTCTTAAATATGATTTTGTTATTGTTGTCGGATATTTTTTTTTAATGTTTCACCTTATTTCATGCAGGGTGTGATCACGTCGTGGCAGGGGAACGCCCTCTTCACTCTTTCAAGAGGTACTCAGGTTCCAACTACAAAGCCCCTCCATCTAATTTATTACAGGTTACATGCACCGATGATCAAGGCTACGTCTCGTTCTTAATACTTTGAAAATCTTTTGTTTCTGAGTTCTGTATTAGTTGCTTTTAAGGGTACACCCTAATTTGTATTAATAACTGGTACTTAGAAAGTACGCCAAGCTTGTGCCTGGTTGGATTCGTGATATCTAGACAGTCGTTTCCTTAAATAATTATGAATCTTATGTATTGGGTTTATTTGTTGTGGGTATCATTGAAGTAACAGGGTTTTGAACTGACATTTTTGTTTTTAACATCCTCCTCTATATTTTTGAAAGATTGGTTTTATCAAAATAGAGTTGAATTCTTTTCTTGAATTGTTCTAGTTAATTTCCTAGAATTCATATTATTATTAATTACACTGTCGTTCCGATATGATTTAACTATGCACGGTATTAAACCTATGGCTACCACAGTAATGCTATGTTAAAGGGGGGTTTCGTTCACACTGGTACTGTGCGATTGTATTCAAGCCTTCCGATTTTTTTGTTTAAGTTCGGATACTTATTTTTGATATAAAAAAAATGGTAAAGGTAGGAGTTTAACTTGAGACTTGTTTTCCCCATTCATAATTGTTTTTCTCTCATATGTTTTACTTTACTCGTTCATATCATATATCCCGTCTTGTCTTGAATTAACATATTGCACTATAGCTATGCTATGCAATTAATACTTAACTTTTGTTCCTACTTCAGCCATTAATCAAGCATTTTATCGATCTCCTCACCAGAATTAAGACAGTTTTGTTCCTACGATGGAACTTCTAAAACCATACTAAAGTACCTATACTCCAAATTTTTTGTATTGGGGTCTGTGGAGTTTGCTGAATTACTTTCCTAGGAATATGTTTATATATATATATAGTACCTGACTCTGTTATAGTTGGTTTACTTCATCATCGTTGTATCGTTTATAAAGATTATCCATTATATAATGTATCTCTATTCATATTATACCTATATATGTCTAAATGCATATCGAATATAATTCTCAACATTGCAGGGTATATTTGCTTAGAGTTTGAACTTGTATACTTACTAGTGGAGGTTCACTATATACTATTTTCATCTATAAGAAATATAATTTTGCCATAGAAATTGGTACACTTGGCTACAATTACACTATGCAATCAATTTAGTTTTCTTTTGTTCAACAGATTTAATTGAGAAGATAGTTGTAGACTGTAGTCATTGAACGACCTTTGTCTAGGTTTATGAATGCACACTAACTTTAAGGATTTCACTATATTTGTAATCAATTTCCCCACAGGGACAGAGTTATTGAAATTTAGGTACAGTAAATAACACACAACAATTATATGATCATTAAAAAAGATACTAGGAACCACTTCAATACAAATTTAACATGTACAGTAGCACAGATATAAAAGCATTCAGACAGATAGGGGTTAGAGTAGCATATATGAACTAAACTCGCGGAAAAATAAAGGGAACAACCATGTTCCTCCCAACCAAAGAGCTGAGCAGCCAAGATCACTTGCATTGTTCACCCCCTAGCCTGACCATGGGTCCATGAAGGAAAACTTGGAAATCCTTCCTCTGCAATGTCCTTCAAACCGGTAGATCCCCTTTGCCTTACACCCATTCAATGTTCATAACAGCAAGGGAAAAAAATCAATAGTTCTCTTTTCGAGCATACTTGGTAGCGTCCTGCCTCCTCACATATGCTTATTTATCAATTTGCCTAGGTCTTTTTTCCCTCCTTTGGGAATTTTCACATCTTTCTAAATCCCTAATTTTTAGGGGTTGCCAATGGCCAATTCACTGATTTGCCACTTGTAAAAATCAGCCTAGAGCTAGTTCCAACATGTTCCCCTCTCATGGAGTCATGGTCAGCTAAATTTAACATGGTTGTGTCCTTTACCTCCTGCAATCAATATAAAATATTATGTTTTTCATACAAGTGTCATAGTCAAATATCTAGTTGGGACAAATCAGATCTCTACCCAAGAGTCAAAATCATTTATTACAATTATAAAATTTGAAATTTGGAATTGCCATAAATGGAAAAAAATTTCCAATTTCGAATTTACTAAAAATGGAAACGAAATTCGGAATTGCCATAAATTGCAAAAAATTTCCAGTTTCAAGTTTACTAAAAACAGAAATAAATTTCCAGCAATTTAAATTCTAAAAATATTTTTATTTTCTTTATTTTTGGGGGATGTCACATGGTTATTGTATAATGAAAATGACATAGATCGTATGTTTTTTATTGGAACAAAATAAAAACCCCAATGATTATTTAAAACATCCATCAAATATATTGTGTACCCATAGTGAGGGTAGTCTTCATAATCTTTGTCCAAATACAACCAAAAAATTTTACTTTTATAGACCACTTCCTCTTTTGGAGATGAAGTGCCACCATAAGGAATGTTTGTACTCCTCCACACCCTTTCAAGGCTACTGCAAATGAAATACTTTGATTTCATGTTCTTCGAAATATGTTTCAAAACAAACCATTCATATTTTCTAGCACTGGCATTTTCCAAGAGTGTAAAGAAACCCCAGTCTCCAACATATATAGAAATTATGTTTTTGAATGGCTTCCTAAATGGATTCATCATAAAATAATTCTTTGTAAGGGAGCATCTTGTTGGTAAATATAACAAAATCATGGATCGAACAATGCATTCAATTGTGTAGCTCAAATCTATAAATGGCACATGAAAACGACAAACATGACCAGTTTGATGGAGGTATCCTCCAACGATGTTACCTTCCTCACCATAGAGTAAAGGAATTAGAAAACCAAATTCATTGCAGGAAAGTCGATGACAATGTGCGAGGAATGAAGGGGTTTGTATAATAACATTCCAGCATTTACAAACGGTTCTAAATCTTGTCAACACTGAAAAAGGGAGCCAATAAAATATCAGCTCCAAAATCTCGAATGGAAAACAACTCCATATGGTTGGATCCATAATGATGTGAACAAGTTTCCTAACACTGAAAAAATAAGAGTAAAGTGAGTATAACTTTTATAGAATGAAATCTAAAACATAAAGCTTGTAAAATAAATCAACTACTTCTAGACATGAAAGATTTAATTTTAATATAAATTCTAGGCATCAAGTGAATATAAATCAATAACTTATGAATATAACTTCCAGGGATCAAGTGAATATAATTGTAATAAATCAAAGAATCATTCTAATAATTGCAATGCAGATGAGGGATTAACGCCCAAAAAATATACATAGATACTATGAAAGGAAAATGAAAAATAGACAATTTTTTATAGGCGTTGTTATATTTAACATATTTACATTGAACATATATAGAATAATAATCCAAATAATAATTTTCTTTTAATTCATTATTTTTCTCAATTCATTCACTATGAAAAAATAAACAATTACAATTAAATTAAATCAAACATAAAAATATTGAAATTAGTAAAAAAAAAATGCCTTTCATCATCCATTATTTAAACATTATATAAATAATGTTTTATAAACATAAAACACATTTATTTTTTAAAATAACATGAAAAAATAAATATTATAAAAATAATAAAAGTATAAATCTATTTAACATGTCATTTTAAAAATCTATTTAATATGTCATTTTAAAAACAAAAAAAATAAATCCTCCCTCTAAAATTTAAACATACACCAAAGATTCTTGTTGAAATCTTTGAATAATAAAAAAATTGCGACATCATTCAAGTTTTAAATGCGAAAAATACCCTCCCTATAGCAATTATTCTGTATCTCTATTTTTTTTAGTTACACTTACAATGAAGTCTACATAAAAGGGATTGTGCATTTGGCGGCCGATTACAATCAGAACTGAATAGACGCTCCGTTTATAAAACTATGATATTAAGGATTAATGCGTCAACAAGATATCTGGTATATATGTTTGTGGAGTGTTTGGATTTTTATATTTGTTGCTAAGATTTCAACATGCTTTGGAATCGTGAACCGCACATGCAGTGATGAGAATGAGGATGTAAGTTTTGGGTTTCACCGAAATCTATCAAAGTAAATCAAGGCATCGTTTTCAATGCTTTAAGTTAGATTAAAGATTAAGAATAAAGATGAGAAGAATAGAAATCCAAAGGCGATTTAATGTAAAGTAATAACTATTTTTTTAATAATTTGGTGATATGATTAATATAAATTAATAGTTATTTTCTTAACAATATATCCTTTAAATTTAATATAAATTTTCAATTTTCTTCACATATCTTACGCAAATATTTAAGATATATATGCGTATATCTGGTATATAAACATACGCCATTGATATATCAGATATATACGAGATATTGGGAACATAAAAAGTTTCATTGCTATGTGTTTCCTTTGTTTACAGTGGTAACTAACTATTCCGAAGGATTTATTTTCTAGCTTAATCACTTCAATACATAGCAGGATAGTTTTAAGATAATTTATCTTAACAAATCTTTAGTAAAACAAAATTTAAAATCACTTCAGGCCAACAGATCATTCATAAAACATTTTCATGCTAGCAAAGTTCCTCTGTCCGCATCGATAACAGTCTTGGTTAACAGAACATACCATGGATTCAGTCATCGTGGTGTGTGGTGTCCGTGGAGTACCATTTGTTCTACTGCACCCAAGAGGTTTTCCATTGGAATAATATAACCACTGCTAGACCATAATGTTCGCAGTACCATAATGCTGGAACTATATTAATAAAACACAAAAATTAATAAATGGTAATTAAACAAAAAAATTAATAAATGGTAACCTCAAAGAACGTCTAAAATTATTGAAATGTAAAGTAAAGTCCTAACTAACATCCATAGACTTTTCGATCCAGCCAACGATGATATAACAATAAGTCTACGAT
>JZKD02S1768019.1:81930-95807 GCA_000966675.3 Picea glauca | reverse complement strand
ACAAGAATACTCACCTATGGACTAATGTTCCCTACACCCTTTGTGGGATTTATGGACACTATACACATCCAAGACACTCTGCCTTGACATGAACACAATTTTCCAAATGATATTGCTACCCTCTATCTCATCTCTACTACCATGTGATGTGGAATCAAATTTTCATTTCCCACCAAACCCAATAAACATGATTAATTTCATGAATCCTATTCACCAAATCCCTTTCCTCTATTTTCCACTTGGAAGGGTTGGGACTTTGGTTATGACCACACTCATCTTTGTAGGGTTAACCACTTGGTTCCATATTTGGTACCTTTCCCCTCCTTATCCTAACTTTACCCATGGAACCATCCCCATGACACCTCCTAGTGAAAACAATCATCATTACATTAGGATACCCTCAAGACATCCAAGAATAACTACAAAGTACATAGTTGAAAAAAATCAAACTCTGATAGATGGTAAACAAAATACTATGGGTATCCCTATAAATTCTCTTGGAACAAATCCAAAGCTACCATTGTCAACTCATACACAACACTCCCATCCTTTTTTCTCTATGTGACATGAGGGTTCATCCTACTTATTAATGTTACCCACTTACAAAACTACACCAGACAGTTTTTGAAAACCAACCTATTGCAATGGTCCCCACCCCTCCCCCCCAACTCGAGCACCCCCTATCGAGCCAATCGCCCATTCTCCATTTTCCAAATTAGCATTCATTAAACCCATACATATTCTCACTTGTCATCCCCACACCATGCCCTCGTAGTAATTCAGCAACAAATTCCTCCATTCTATCACTTGATTGGGAACTTAGGATACTAAAATATCACTAGTCACAACTCCATCCATTACTCATCAGTTGAGAACTCATAATCTGCAATTTGGGGGCTTCTTTTCATAAGTTTCCATCACAAATACTGAATTGAATGCTCCACTAGTCTCTACCTTGAAAAAGTTCCATATAATCCAATAGCACCTTCTTCTTATCAGTGAAGGAACCCATGTACATGAAATAATTACTTGTTTTTCATCTATCTTGATTGGATATATCTCATTTTTCTTGCACATCATACCTTTCTTTCTCCATGCTTGTTTCATGGTTTTGGATACCTCTTATCACATCATATTTTTTAATGGTACTAACCACTAGACTTAAAATCCAGCCTCAGTCATGTAGGCCATTTACTCACCATTGCACACATTGTTTCACCATAGCAGGGTTTTCCTTGACGATGCCACCAAGCACTGGGATGAATACAATGTAGTAATTGGTTTTCTTGTCAAATTTTTTACCCTTTGCATTCACTTCTTACAAGTCTTCTTAGATTCCTAACTAATTATTACACAACTAAATCTGTTATATGGTGTTCGTGAACCTCACATCTTCTAGAAATATCTACAAGTTAGACTCCTATCGTAACAATTTGAAACCATTATAATTATTCTTGTTCCTAGAAATATTAATACATATGTATATAGTTTGACAAACCAAATTCTAGACTGTCAAATTTCTCATTAACATAAACACAAAAGAAAAGCATGTAAATCCACAAGTCATTTTTAACCATCATTCAAGATCAATAGAAAGTACACCATATAGAACATAAGTAAAATCATAATCATTTTCATGATATATAGATATGTATGTATGTAATCATCATTGTCGATACATACAAATTTTTTTGTCTCAAAAAATATACATAATGTCAATATACAAAATTGGGGGAATTTTGCATATAGTCAAACTAAAAAAATAGTAGGTCAATTCAACCTCTAAGGAGGTGGAAACTTCATAATAGGTCAATTATAGGCCATATCACACATGATCTATCCCTCTTGTACCACCTACCTTAGCAAATATCTCCACTCATCTAGAACACATGTGCATGCCTTCACTCAATGGTCCTCTAGCATGGTCTCATCCACCTCTAGGACCTCCTCCATTAAGACTTAAATACATTTTTTTATCATCTCAAGATGATCCAATTGGTCTACATATTGATGTTAGTGCTGGTCCTTTAGGGTTGGTCCCACCTCTCTTAGGAATAGCCTCTCCTATCTAGTTGATGTTTCCTATGCTACATGTAGTCGTCACAATCCCACATGTACACAAACCACACAAAATATTGATATTATTCCCATAAAACATGAAAAACAATATGTGTAGTACCAATCAAACACTAAAATATATATTGTACTCATTAAATGTTCTTCATGTTGTCTCTAGTGGAAGTGGTAGGTTTGGGTCCCTCATGAAATGTAACATCCCCAACATGCAATTGGGCTATGCCACATAACATTTTTCGAACTCTATATAAACAAAAACATATGCAGACATAAAATCTTGTGGAAATTTATATATAAAACTTAAAACAGACAAATACATTCTGCAATACACAAATTCATACATAATAATAATAAAAATACACATGCAACACAAACAAGAATAACCCATAAAAATAAATGCATACATAATAATGCACCATGTAATTTAACACAAAATGAACACTTATATAGGTAAAAATATCACCAACTACGTGCATACCTTCCACGAACCTCCCAGTCTTAGACCACACTGCTCATCACTCTCAACAGTGGGTCACCCCCGAGATGGGACTAAACTCCACCCTGGTAAAGGGATTCCTAACCAGGCTGATGTATCTTAGACAACAGCAAAGACTCCATCACAGGTGCCAACTCAAACTAACATCCTACAATCCCTCATTCCCCACATGCTTGTCGCACCCTAGGAAGTGTACCCCTTCTCTACTCAAGAGTCTCTCAGCTGCCCCACTTCCCTTCCAGGTCTTCAACAACAGGCCAGACAAGAAATCTCAGAGCCCTGTAGTTGTAGTTTGGCACCTTCAGGAATTCAATTCCCAACAAATATCTCACCTAGAGAGAAATTTCTCATGGGCCTAAAAACCCACCTCTTCAGTATCCCACAGGCATGATGACCTGCTTCTTTAGTCTAGATCCCAAGCTAACTAGGTACTGATACATGTATGGATACATATACAAGTATAGGTACAGTGACATGAAGGTACAAAGGACAGATGAATGAGTGAGTGAATGATGATGGAATGATAGGAAAATGAACTAAGTCCAAGCAATATGTATGCATGTCCCCAACTTGACACTTGTCATCTTGAGAGCTACTTTGGCCCACTTGTCCCCATCCTTATAAATTGGGATAAAATAATTATCCATAATTTATACTTTGAGGAATATTAATATAATATTCTTTTTTGGCTTAAGCTCCCTAGCTTGTCCCTTTTCCTTAACTTTTAGCCCCCCCTTTCCCTAACTAGTGGAGTTTAGTCCTCCATACTCTTTTATCGTGGTCGATCTACATGCAATGATGTATTATATTAATGATGCGACATATACAAAAATAGGCTCACTAGCCTTTAACATCTAGGCTCTCTGGCCTAATTCCACACATAAGCCTCCTAGCTTATAATAATTGGCTCACCATCCTATAAAACACAACATATACACAAAGGCTCTCTGGCCTCAAAATCACACGCACTTAAGTTTGTTGCACGTGGTATCCTAGAATGTGCACACTTCATCATTTTAGTGCGCAATACATGCGCGCACTATACCATGGAAGGTCCATACAAATATGATATCAAACAACTCACCAAATTAAGTACATTTGCATTTACATTTACATTTCAGGTTCGGCCTAGGGGTATTACAATCCCCTCCCCTTATTTATGCACTATCCTCAATGCATTATGTAAAGATATACAACCAAAATTTCAAAAATCCTAAAAAATATGTGGGTATTCTTCCCGCATTGCATCCTCAGGACCGTACCAGGTGCATTGAACCTTTACAAGCCCTATGGCTCAATTCTGGAGCTATTTTATTTTCCGGTCCAGAATGCGTATCATATGTACATGGAAAGCATCTTCTTACTCCACCTAAATCACATTCCAATCAATAACATGATTAGCATCAAGTTTATATTTCTTAAGAAATGATACATGAAATACATTATGAATGGTCATTGATGTAGGAAAGGAAAGCATGTATGCTATAGGCCTAATCCTCTCTAGGATTTCAAATGGCCCACAATAGCAAGCTGCCAACTTTGAACAATTTCCCAACTCCAGGGAATTTCTATTGGCCTTCACTTTCAAGAATACATGGTCCCCCACTTTAAATTCTCTATGAGTTCTTCCCTTGTCAACATATCTTTTCTACATGTCTTGGGCAGCCTTTAAATTTTGTTTTATTTTCAACATTTTCTCCTCCATTTCCCTGAGTAAATCTAGCCCAACCACTTCTCTATCTACTGGGTTATCCCAACTTACCGGTGTGTTTCACCTTCTACCATAGAGTGCCTCAAATGGGCTCATCTTTAGAGATGTTTGGTACCCATTGTTATAAGAAAACTGTACTAAGTGTAAGTAGTCTTCACATTTTGATGGTTTATCCATCACATACATCTTCAACATATCCTCAATCACTTGATTCACCCTCTCTATTTGTCCATCTAATTTTGGATGATAAGTTGTGCTAAAATTCAAATTTGTTCCAAATCCCTTCCAAAAATTTGATGTAAATTTTGGATCTCTGTTAGACACAGTTGTCTTGGGTATGTTAGCACTCTGTAAATTTGTTCAGATGATAAAAAAATGACATAGGTAACTGTTTCAACCAACTTTAGGTTGGATTCTAACCCTTCCAACCAGAGAGGGCTCTCTCAAACATGTAAATATTTGAAAATACTAAAAAATATTTAGCAATGGACACACAGAGGTCAAAGTCTGCAATAGGACAAGTTTTTAAAGGGGTTGGTAGGACAAACAAGAGAATAGGGCCATTGGGCAATGGGGTCAACTCCTGAAATCCTATGAATATTTACAAGCTATATGTTCCTGAGGGAACATAGGAAAAATAGGCACTGTGTTCAACCAAATAAGCAATATGAAATGACAGTTGGAAAGAAAGGAAAGGCTACCATGACAAAAGGCATCTAACATAGGATGAATCTCTTGATATAGATTTAGAAGAAGGAACATAGAGGCTGGCTACTGAAAACATAACACTAATCAAGGGTGAATTCTAAACCAGAAACCAATAAACACATAACAAGCATAATAAATGTAAGAAGGGGCACCAACAAGATGAATTCCTTCTTTTACTTAAATATTATTACTAGCAACAAAACACATTCATGAATATGAAATACAAGAAAACATACTGAACATTAACACCATGATGAATCTCAACTATTCAAGAAAACCTTCTCTTCTTGTATTCAAATTCATAAGAAATCACAAAGTTTTCCTGCTACAAAGGCAGGCCCCTCTCTAGCCAGTCGAATCCTTCATTTATCTTTTTAATAATATATATAGATAAATTACATATGAGACAGAAAAATGGTTGTCCTTTCCAAGATTCAAAAATAGACATCGGTTACAGAGGGAGTAACTTATCAAAACTGAACTCCTAATTTCTAGGGACAATTATAGACATAAATCAAAATACCTGGGATCTTTCCACTAAATGCCACATGTCTACAATATCACAAGATTCCCTGAAACATACTCAATTTAGCTAGTTATTTTATTTTAGGTTTTCAATCTCTTCCTTTAACGTGTCAAGCCAGCTAGGATGATTTTCTCCAGTGCTTTTGATTATTCGAGCTTTAGCCTTTTACTCACGCCATCTTGTGTGTTGTATCCTTCTGCATATCCATTAATAATCAAATCTTTCATAATAGGATTCAGCCTGATCTCTCCACCTTATCCTGACTCATCAACATATTTTTCACAATATTTTGTTGTTAGGATTCATGCAACATGCCTTTCTCTCTTTTTATTTGATAATTCTGTCATATTTTTGAACTCCATGATTTGTTGAAAAACGTTGAATCTTTCTCCTAGGCTCCCTCTGGTATTGTAGGAAACATGAGCCTATTTCCCTCAATTGCGCATGAATTAGACGAGTGTTTCAATTTGCAGATATCTCATTATGGAATAAGCCGTTAATTTCAAAAAATAGAGTAATTTCACCTGTGTTTTGAGTAACAGTCACCATGAATTATAATCATTGGCCACTGACAAAAATCCTTACGAGAATAACGCCCTCTCACGTTCGACTATTAATTTTCAATGATGAGTATCAAATCGATTATTTGGCGGCGTTTATTTGGCACTATGCGGACGAATGGTACACAAGCATGGTTCTCGAGATGATTTGACTCACCGTCACCTTTTCATCATCACATGTAGCCCTCAGATTAGCCCCGATTAATGACATTTAACATGTGATTTCAGGGGTGTGATGGGGTGGTTTTGAGTCTACCCTCTTTTCGCCCCAAAATGTGCCTGAAGAAGCCACATACCTTTGTGGGGAAACCACAGTTGAAATTTCGGGACTGCTTAGATATTTTAACTTCCACGTTGTTTCAAACCCCAAAATATCTCCCAACCATTGATCTCGGTGGATGGCGATCTACATCCTTTCGAGCTCGATTTGCTTAACGCCTCCGCCAAATTTAATCTTTTTTTTCCATTTTTTGGCACTTCCCCAAATTCATGTGACTTCCAACTAGATTTAACACCTCACTAAACCCTCAAATATCGATTTCACACCAAAAATTTAAATGGTGATAACATGGGCTCCAACTGGGGATGATGTCCTCCCAGTGGGGTAGCAAAGAACTTGTAGACCCTGTGCCTGATCCATTGGGTTTGTCCAAAAATAGGTGTGTACCCTTCTCTGACCTGTCACCAATTTCCGTTGAAAACCGAAGTCTGCACACTGCTCTCACCTGGAGACTGAACACTAGATACACCACTAAAATCTAACTGTACACATTACTGAAAATCCAAACTGAAAAATGCTTGATCATCAAGATTATTCACACCTACCTACCTTAACTACTGAAATGATCTTCCAATCAAATGAAATCATAATGTTAATGCAACCATGCAATAATTTTATCTACTGTCTGGTTTCTTTGCACATGCTTGCTCTAAAACCTATTAACTGATAATTCACTCAAGAATTTACCTATGAATTCAAATCTCAAAAATTTAAAAACATTGGGACTGTTTACTGTCTCCAACAAAATTTCAAATGGATCCTCTAAAATATGCACAAAACAACAATCATGTTTCACCCCTTCCACTGCATTCTTGTTTTCATGTGATTTAACCTGTTGATTGTCACCAAGAGGCTGAAAGGTCTGCTGAGACTGCTGGAAATAGAAATATACTGAATCAGAAGATAGGGTTGGCTGCAATGAAACCCCTGGTGGCAAGCAATCCATAATTAACAATGACATTGATTTACCATCATCTTTATCTCTAAGCTCACAACTCATCATAAGTTGTAAATTTTGATTGTTAAAACACTCCATATAGCATGCCACAGGGTCATGAAACACATGAGAAAACATTTCTTCTTGATGAATAAAAATAGAAAGACAAGACTCCTTCATAAGTGTTGGTTGTTCTTGCTCTACTTCTTCAGTTCTGAGAACATTTTCAAAAACATGATCCTCAAAGGAACCAAATAAAACAACTGCCTCTTTATTATTTTTCTGTATTTCTGATTGAACAGTGGCACACATTGTTTTGTTTCTTTCCTAAAACTCTATGTCATTTGTTTGTTCACAGCTTGAAATCTCTATAGATGCAGTTTCAGAACCCTCATCCATGTCTAAGCCACTTATACTTTGAACAACCACCTCATTCATAGGGGAAGAAAAACAACTTTGAAGCACTTTGTTTTGTTGGAAATCTTGTTGAATGTCTTCATCAAGTTCAAGAGAAGGAAAATGACTTTTAACAACAATTCCCTGATCATCTTCCTCTGTTATCCCATGATTTACTTTCAACAATTCAAAGGAAGAAAAACATAATGGAAGATAGATTTCATTTGCAAGTCCACTGCTTTCTTCATATTCAACCTCATGCCTGGAGGATTTATGATTTGAAACATTATAAACATTTTTATTCATCAATTTGAAAGAAGCAAAGCACAATGGCAAGGTTCTATCACCTGATTCAAAACCTTCTTCCTTTTCTTCACTGCTGTCATATGCACATTTTTCAATTTCTTTGGATTGTTGAATACACTCATTTTCAGCTTCATTTTTTACCAATGGCTGCAATTTCTTGTCAATTTGTTCCAGTGAATCAGTGTGATTTGAAATCATCACAACTTCCTTTGCTTCAATGATGATCTTAGAATTATCTTTCAACAATCTAAATGAATAAAATCATAAAGGTAGGGAAATTCCTTCAGTTGATTCAATACTTTCTTCTTTGTAACTGTGATATGTAGGTTGATTGCCCTCATTGCACTGTTGAAAAGGAACATTTCCTGATAGAGAACATGTAGCTGTTTGTTCTAGGAAGTCAAGATCATCATCATCATTATATTAATCATATATAGGCAAATCAAAAACATATGCAATGTTATCTAACAAGGAAAAGCTTGGAACACCAACCTGCTCTTCAACAAGATGATTTGCAAATTCATCTTCTTGACTGTCTAGAAATGAATACATAAAACAATCATCCCCATGCTTATCATGGGATGGATCAGAAGATAAATTAGCGTGTTCTCTTTAAATAAGTGGAATATAATCCTTTGCAAAATTATTAGCATTTAAAACTTCAAGAGGTCGTATGATATCATTAACTCTCTGCTCAAGATTTAAATTAACTATTTTCTATTCATATTCACTGTCATGTTCTTTAGCATCCAACTCCTCATTTCGAATCTCTTTACATGCTTGGATATTGTGTTGGATCTCTTGAGCATCATCAAACATTCGATGTAAGGACTTAGGTCTTCTTTCCATCATGAGGAAAGACAAATCTGTATGAAGAGATTTTATATAATGGAGCATGGCAGCAACTTCAGTGGGTTGTACTTCTTTGGGTAAATTGTAATAAATACTGGAAAACCTTCTACTGAATGTAGAAATATTTTCATTATTCTTCTCTTTTAAGGTATATAACTTTGTAAGTTGTAGATCCAAAGATTTCTTCTTTCCCCAAAACTTCAAAAAGACATTCTTCAATTCCTCCCATGAGCTAATTGTCTCTGGATGCAAATGCTTAAACTAGTCTTTGGTATCCCCTTCCAAGGATTGAGAAAAGGCCCTCATACAAACATCATCATGATCAATCTCAAACAAATCTATAAAATGTTCAAAATCTTGGATGTGTTTTTCAGCTGTGATGGCATTAGGTACTCCATCAAACGCAAGTAGGTACTTATAGTGTTTTGGAGGAAATTCATGAAGGGTATGAGGTAATTTTAAAGGACTGTATTTATGTTAAATCTTGGAGGGTGTTGGATCAAGTACAAGAGGTGAGACATCATCCTTGGTTTCATGAGGCTCATCAACTTGGTTATGGTCATCACATGGCTAAGATGGGAGATTTTGATCAAAATCAGTGATAAAATGAGGAGATATATGTATGAATTTAAGAGAAGGATACACAATTGCAAGATTCTCATGATCATCATTTGAATGCAGAAGGTAAATAAAAATTCACTTAACATGTTCAGGAACAGACAAAATGTAATTAATAACAAAAAATATTATGTCTTGGAAAAAACTCAACTTTAGGTACTTGTTTTCTCCCATGATGTCCTTTCATACCTCTGTCAAGGGATCTCATCTTCCAGTGGAGTCTATGAATCACATTTGAATCTTGAGTGGAGTCGCCAATAAAATCTTCAGGCTACTGAGTCTTTGGACAGTGGAGTCGCCATAAAAAATTTGAATTCTAGATTCTTGAAAATGGAGTTGTCAGCTGAATGATGTACAACCTTTCTGTGTCCGAATAATTTTCACCATCAGTACTCAGATCTGAACTTTGTCATTTCTCCCAGGGAATATTTCACCTTCATTCCCTGGCAATGGTGCCATAATGTTAGCACTCTGTAAATTTGTTCGGCTGATAAACAAAAGATAGAGGTAACTATTTCAACCAACTTTAGGTTGGATTCTTACCCTTCCAACCAGAGAGGGCTCTCTCAAACATGTAAATACTTGAAAATACTCAAAAATATTTGGCAATGGAGACACAGAGTCCATATTCTACAATAGGACAAGTTTTTAAAGGGGTTGGTAGGAAAAACAAGAGAACATGGCCATTGAGAAATGGGGTCAACTCCTGAAATCTTATGAAGATTTACAAGCTATGTGTTACTGAGGGAACAAAGGAAAAATAGGCACTGTATTCATCCAAATAAGAAATATGAAATGGCATTTGGAAAGAAGGAAAGGCCACCATGACAAGAGGCATCTAACAGAGGATGAATCTCTTGATATAGCTTTATAAGAAGGAACATAGAGGTTGGATACCGAAATCAAAGCACCAATCAAGGGTGAATTCTGAACCAGAAAACAATAAACACATAACAAGCATAATCAAAGTAAGAAGGGGCACCAACAAGATGAATTCCTTCTTTTACTTAAAGATTATTACTAGCAACAAAACACATTCATGAATATGAAATACAGGAAAGCATACTGAACATTAACACCATGATGAATCTCGACTATTCAAGAAAACCTTCTCTGCTTGTATTCAAATTCATAAGAAATCACAAAGTTTTCCTGCTACAAAGGTAGGCCCCTCTCCAGCTAGTCGAACCCTTCATTTAAATTTTTAACAATATATAGATAAATTACACATGAGACCAAAAAACGGTCGTCCTTTCCAAGATTAAAAAATAGACATCGGTTACAGAGGGAGTAACTTATCAAAACTGAACTCCTACTTTCTAGGAACAATTACAAACAGAAACTGAAATACATGGGATCTTTCCACTAAATTCCACCTATCTACAGTATCACAAGATTCCCTGAAACATACTCTATTTAGCTTGATATTTTATTTTAGTTTTTCAATCTCTTCCTTTAATGTGTCCATCCAGCCGGGCTGATTTTCTCCAGTGCCTTTGACTGTTCCAACTTTAGCCTCCTCCTTTCATTATTTTTTTCCTTTTTCTCACACCAGCTTGTGTGTTGTATCCATTTTCATATCCATTAATAATCAAATATTTCATAATAGGATTCAACCTGATCTCTTTTCCTGATCCTAGCTCATTAACAGATTTTTCATGAGATTTTGTTGTTAGGATTCAAGCAACATGCCTTTCGCTCTTTTTATTTGATAATTGTGTCATATTTCTGAACTCCCTAATTTGATGAAAAGTGTCGAATCTTTCTCCTCGGCTCCCTCTGGTTTTCCAGGAAACATGATCATATTTCCCTCAATTGTGCATAAATTAGATGAGTGTTTTGATTTGCAGATATCTTGTTCTGGAATAAGTCATTAATTTCCCAAAATAGAGTAATTTCACCTGTGTTTTGAGTAACAGTCGCCATCAATTATAATCATTGGCTATTGATGAAAATCCTTACGGGAATAATGGCCTCTCACGTTCGACTATCAATTTTCAATGATGAGTATCAAATCAATTATTTGGCGGTGCTTATTTGGCACTGTGCAGACGAATGGTACACAAGCATGGTTCTCGGGATGATTTGACTCGCCGTCACATTTTCATCATCATGTGTAGCCCTCAGATTAGCCCCGATTAATGAAATTTAACACATGATTTTGGGGGTGTGATGGGGTGGTTTTGATTCTACCCTCTTTTTTCCCTGAAATACGCCTAAAGATGCCACATGCCTTTGCGGGGAAACCGCGGTTGAAATTTTTGGACCAGTTAGATATTTTAACCTCTGCGTTGTTTCAAACCTCGAAATCTCTCCCAATCGTTGATCTTGGCGGATGGAGATATACATCCTTTCGAGCCCGATTTAATTAACGCCTCCACCAAATTTAATCTATTTTTCCTTTTTCTGGTACTTCCCCAAATTCATCCGACTTCCAACTAGATTTAGCACCTCGATAAACCCTGAAATATCGATTTCACACCAAAAATTTAAATGGTGATAACATAGTATACTATGTAATCAAGCAATTTCAATCATATAAACATCAACAATGTTGGTTGCCTTGTTTGTGAGCTTTACTGGAATACAATGGGAAACTTTAGTAAGCTTATCCACCACTACCATAATAGAATCATGTTGCTTGTTTGTTCTAGGAAGTTTGGTGATGAAATCCATTGTTACAACTTCCCATTTCCACTTAGGAATGGGTAATGTTTGTAGCAAACCAACTGGATGTCTATGCTCAACCTTTACCTTTTGACATTCCAAACATTTGGCAATAAAATCAACAACTTCTTTCTTCTTTCCTGGCCAATAATATTGGCTCTTGACAGCTGCAATTGTTTTTTGATAACCTAGGTGCCCAACATAAGGTTCATTATGCATTTCTTTCAATATCATATTTTTCAATTTCTGGGAATTTGGTACATAAATTCTTCCCCTGTATATTATAATTTCATCATTTTCTAGCTTATATAGTCTTCAATTTTCTGCTGCAAAATACCTTGTTGTAATTTCGCCACTAATTTTTTGTATTGTAAGTCTAATTTTGCAGCCTCTATGATTATGTATTTCAAATCTGATTGGTACATGATTATGGATGTAGCATGCAACTCATGCACTCTTCTTCTGAGTGCATCAACCACTTTTTTCTCTTTACCTTTGATATGCTTTATATCAAAGTCATATTCACTAAGAAATTCTAACCATCTTCTTTGCCTAGCATTTAGAGTTTGCTAATCAAATAAATATTTTTGACCATTATGGTCCATCCTCAGATCAAACCGTTTCCCCATGAGGTAGTGCCTCCACTTCCTCAAGGAATACACTATGGTTTCCAACTCCAAATCATGAGTGGCATAGTGCCTTTCATGCTCCTTCAACTTCCTGGATTCATAACATACAACAAACCAATTTTGACAGAGGACTCCACCAAGTCCTTATTTACATGCATTAGTGCATACAATCAAGTCTTCATTTGGATCTTCCATCCTTAAAATTGGAGCACTAGTTAATAATTTCTTCAAGTGTTGGAAAATCTTTTCACAATCCAATGTCCACTGAAACTTCACACCCTTCTTTTGCAAGGAAGTGATTGGGTGTGAAATCTTTGAGAATCCTTCAATAAATCTCCTATAGTAGCCTGCAAGGCCCATGAATGATTTGACCTCTATCACATTCTTTGGCGCTGACCATCCTCTAATGGCTTCTATCTTCTCAGGATCCAATGCTATCCCATCCTCTGAAATGATATGCCCCAAATAATGAATTTGCCTCTGATAAAATGAGCACTTCCTCAATTTAGCATACAACTGATGCTCCCTTAATACTTGTAACACCATCCTCAAGTGTTGTTCATGCTCTACCTTTGACTTAGAATATATAAGAATGTCATCTAAAAATACAATGACAAACTTATCTAAGTATTCTTTGAAA
Source organism: Picea glauca (assembly GCA_000966675.3). NCBI lineage: Eukaryota > Viridiplantae > Streptophyta > Pinopsida > Pinales > Pinaceae > Picea > Picea glauca. The sequence continues at coordinate 82,405 of JZKD02S1768019.1, read as the reverse complement.
ATATCATTCATTAAACACATGAAGACAACTAGTGCATTTGATAATCCAAAGGGAACCACTGTGACCTCATAATGACCATACCTTGTTCTGAAAGTAGTATTTCTGATGTCTTTCTCTTTAATTCTTACTTGATGATAACCTTGTTATCACCCCATAAGTTATGGGAATCAACTGGTGACTGGGATATTATCTATCTCTAGTGTTTTTTGTTGGCAAATGATTTTTCATTCTGCAAATAATTTGAAAAAGAAAAAAGAAAAAGAAAAGAAAAAGAAAAAGAAAAGAAAAAAGAAAAGAAAAAGAGGGCATAAAAGAATTGAAATAAAAGCCCCATGCAATAATAGTAACTTGGTCATACCGTTCAAGCATGGCCAAGTTCTTTTTAAATTTGATGTTGATAGGGTAGTGAATGATTTGGCTAAACAGTTTAATCTTAGCCAAAGTGTCTAGGTTAGATTAGTGAATAAATCTGGCC
>JZKD02S1768019.1:52736-81880 GCA_000966675.3 Picea glauca | reverse complement strand
GTCTAGGTTAGATTAGTGAATAAATCTGGCCAGACTGTCTAATCCTGGTCAGATAGCCCCAGGGTAGAGTAATTTCTTAACCCAACAATTTAATCTGGGTTAACTGTCATAGGAAACTAGGTTAGAACATAGGTTAGTTTCTTTATTGTTCCATTCCAATAAAACCATATTGAGGTCAAGATTGCACCATGTTCCAAATGCTTAAAAGATAGTTGGTCGAAGCCCCATGGTGGTGTCTTTTTTAAAAGTTGAGGAAAAAACCCATAAAATGCTTTTATCCTAATTTTTCCTCCCAACGCATGTGTTCTCCGCTCCCAGTGTATGCTTCCTGCACATTTCGACGGTCCTGATCAAGCTACCCAGATCTACAGTGCACAAAGCATTTCGAACCCCCCCAACTGTTCTGTTTTTAACCGGAGGGGGGGGTCCAGAATCAGTGATAACATTGGTGCACATCTGGATGTCCCAGGGACGAGCGCTTAAATCAACGATCCAGATTGGATTCCGGACCCCCCCGTCTGTTCTGCCTTTAATGGAGGGGGGGGGTTCGGAATGAGTATTAGAGAGCACGCTAAGATCTGCGGCCAGGAAAAGGGCGCGTAGATCAACGGTCTAAAATGGTTTTCGGACCCCCCTTAATGTTCTTCTTTTAACCCAGGGGGGGGGGTCTGGAATGGTTATTCTCCTCTGGTGGGCCCCTTGTCATACGTGGCATCAGCCTATTGGTCCCGAATTCCCATCCCCATTTGCTATCTGACATCCCCCGTCACTCATGGACGTCATCTTCCACTTGTTCCACTTGCTCCCGAGTTGTGTCACATCCCACAACTACTGTCAGTCCCCTACCCCTTTTCACTCATGATCAACCCCTTATTACGACTCTCACCTCCAATCCCTAGCAGACACATCACCCGTCCGTATGTTTTGGCCATCGTCACCTGCCATCTCACCCCCAAGTGGCCCGTTGTCCATTTATTATTGGATAACATACCCGTTATCCTGCTGACCTGTCTCTCGTGCCCAACTGACCCCAGTTTTAAATAAAACTAATGTTATTCCCCCTTCATTCACTTTTCATCCATCGCACCAGAAAATTTACCTCTTACGCCTCCATTTCTTTTCTGTCACCTTCATCCACAGTCAGTCGACCCCACTAACTTCATGTTTATTGCAGGTATTGTTGTAGAGATGGCGCCAAAGCCAAGACAAGCAGAAGGAGAGGAGAATCCTTTTCTCTCGCCTCCTGTCGACCTGGAAAAAATCCCATTGGTCGACAAAGACAGATTGATAGCTAATACCAAGTGTGATTTTGATTTTTCAGACCTCCAGTCATGGCTCCGGGAGGTTTTCCTTGACCAGAGCGATGAAATTGGACTCTGGGAGTCCAATTTGCCCCTGTACCTTTTTCCTCAGATCCACCACTTTCCCGAATTCACCCTTAAATGCCAAGCTCATTATATTCCTGAACAAAGGGTTGTCGTCTTCTGAGATGGAGACACCCTGTTCCTCATCACTCCCAAAGACATAGACCAAATGATGCAAATCCACCGTACTGATTCTGCTTCTCCTTTCAACCTAGAAATCCTTACAGAGTTGTATCAAAAGATGAATTTTCCCCAGAGAGATCAAATATTCGAGCTGTTCCTTCCCACCTCCGCTCAATTCCCTTCCACAAATCCCCCTTACCCGTCCTCCATGTTCTCCACCAAGGGAAACCAGGTCATTTCCTCCTTTTGTGCTCTATTAGGGTACTATTCCGACCAGTGGGTAGATGAGCCCATTCTAGGTTTTCTATCCATTTTCTCCACTGATGAAAAACCCACCACACAGTTTGATTTCAGCACCTTCTTGGCCGACAATATTCATGAAAAATTCTTGAATTTTGGCACAGAAGGCATGTTTAGATACTCGTCTATATTGGCCTACATGTTTGTTTTCTATCAAGCAGATAAATTTAGTTTTTCTATGCAGAAAATGGACACAAATGGAAGGCCTCAGCCAATCACAGCATGGACCTCTTTGTTGAAGCATAACTCCACAGAGTATAGCTTCAAGGCATTCATCGATCTTTTCTACCACCCTGTGGTAAGCATGTTGAGCGGCAAGCCCAAGCCATGAATAAACGATGAAGTCCAGAGAATTCTTCATCTCTCAAACAACGCAAAGACAAGGGATTGGTACCTGTATCAAAACCACACCGAGATCAGAGCTTTCGGGTGTGAATTGGCACCCTACAAGATGCCAAAGTATGTGCCGACAAGAATCTTTGCGTTAGAGTATATAAGACAGATCATGAATTCAGATGACATCCATTTTGTATTTTGGAAGAAAAAGCAACAACTTAGAATCAAGGGGCAGATTGGATCTTTCATCTGCAACAGTCGAGGCACCGGGGAAGAAGCTGACAGGATGTTGAAAGAAATGAAATTCTTTATGAGTTTCCCATGGCACTATGATCCATGCGGGATCATTTCAGAAATGCGGGTGAAAAATAAAAACATCCCGTATGTTCATGAGTCCAAGCCCGAGATCGAAAAATTTGCCAATCAGACAGTGTGGGTGCCTGATACCTTGATCGAAGTGGAATAGCAGGTTCCCCTGACCACTGTGCCACCAACTACTACACCACAGGTCCCTAAGGAAAAAAGGCCTCGACAGGATTCATCTCCACCTGTCATGGAGGTATCTTCAGAAGAATTCCATTTGCACACTAAAAGGCCCAAGACAGTTTCAGTTCTTGGTCCAACTGGAGAAGAAGAGGTTCCTCCTACCACAGGGACCAAGCCTTCTATTCCTCCCTTCAATTCGAGCTAGCATAAAGAAATCACCCCTGTAGTACTGAAGAAATCCACAGACTCCCCACTGGACACTCAGCCAGGCAAGACTGGGCCCAAATTGAGCATTTTCGAGAAGTACGAGCTGATCAAGAAGAAGAATCAGACCCTTACCAGCAGTACTTACTCTCAATTTCGGAAATAGACGTCGACTGTGCAGCATAGACTATTGTATGCATTCGACATAGAAAAGGGCAGGATGCACATGGCCTTCCTCCAAGCACAGGTATCGGATCCCAAGGTGATCTCAGACTACAAGAGGGCCACCTTCGAATTCCAGGTGAAGGACATGCACCCAGCAGATCAGATGGATCTACAAAAATAGACAGGGGAGATGGTATTCCATACATTGGCGCATGCTTCTGCTTCAGCAGCCAAATTTCAGGTGTCGCTCAACAATGCTCAAACGCATCTCAAGATGGAAAAAATATCATCCTTTGCACAGGACAATAGAATTAAGACTTTGGAGGAGCTGGTCCTCACGATCGGCTATGATCCTTCGAACGTCAAAGCTGCAGAAGAGATGATAAAGAAAAAGAATGCAGACATTGCATCCTTGAGGAAACAGCTGAAGCTCCCACCTACAGAAGACTCACAAGTGAAGGAGATAGTAGAGAAAGAAGGCGAGAAGGACGAAATGCTCAAGCTACTCATGGAACAGAATGCCCAGCTCAAAGAAATGGAAGCGGACAAGCACAACACCAGTGACAGCAGTTCCATTCACAACACCAGTGACACCACAAGAGGGAACAACCGACCTCGCCAAATCCATGGAAAAGATGAACATGCAAGAGATAGAAATCAGCAGACTTAAGAAGGAAGTTGAGAACCTCCAAGAACTCAAAACTTCCTTCCAGACTAGTCTCTCCAAAGAAAAGAAGGTAACTGAACAGCTCAAGAAGGAACTACAGCAGCTCCAAAAGAAAACAGTGGCAGGGAAGTCTTTGGCCGAGGTCAAAAAGAATGTATGGACAGACATCAGAAAGTCCATAAATGAGATATGGCCCATGATCCAAATTATGTTTGAACAGAATGAGTTGGTTCAGAGGAGAAAACAGGCCATTGAGAATATTAGAGTAGAATTGGGAGATAGACCAACTCAGGAAAATGATATCATCAAATTCCTCAATTCTAAGACCAGAGAAGAGCTAGAAGAACTGAAGATAGAAGACAGAACATAGACCATCCTTGAAGTCAAAAGGGTTTTGACCAAGAGAGGATCAATGCTACAGTTCGAAGAAAAGGTTCAGGTCATGGACCAAGGGGTACAAAGGTTCTTCAATAAGATTGATGCTCTCCAAAAGAAAGGCCTACATGGTTTGAAGGTCATTAATGATAAACTAATGACACTCCTAGATTACAAAAAGAGATTGTCTGAAGTGTCTAAAGACATTTCAAAGTTTTCTAGCATACAAGGGAGCATCACTGGCAAAGCATTCCTAGATGTACTTCAGTTGGACATCAGTATCCAACATGAGATTCGATACATATTCCTCACTAAGCCCACATTCGCTAAGTATACAGAAATGGACGAAGTGTATCGGAGATTGCTCAAAGTCACTGTGCCTAGTCATCTCAGATGGGAGGAACTTTGCGATTTGCTTGATTAGCATATGAGCTGTCTAGGACCAGTCACCTATCCAGTCAGATGAGGTCATGCAAAGGCTTCATCAACGGTCTACCCAGAAATTTCGAGTGCAGTTGCACCAAGTCATCAAGCAGTTTGATTAGTTAAATTAGTTAGGCTAAAAATAGAATTAGCACGTCCTGATCAGTTATGACAGGAACTTTTGTAATTTGAGTTATAAATACTTCACCTGTGGAAGTATTGAGGGTTTTTTATCTTTGCACCCTGACGCTATCAGACTGTACCATTTTTGAAGAGATCTGCCATTAATAAAAAGGAGGCACTTTTACAGGATTCTTGCATGTATTCACTGGTGATGTTTATTCTCTAAGTTGAATGTTATTATTTCTTTGTGATCATATTGTTTTCTGAAACTAATCTTTAAGAGTAACATATGTTGCAGGATTTATCTTAGATACCCTGTTTCCGACTCGAAAGATTTTAATGTTTATCTTCTGATGTTTTCAATTAAGAAATTCTTAATTGCTTCTTAGTTGATTTTATTTTTCTCATCTTTTCTTCTGTCCATCATTTAAGCTACTAAAAGATCTAGTGAGTATATTATCTCACCCTGTGGAAGTCTTCCTTCATGTTTCTGGTTGTATTTCATATTTATTTAAACATAGACCCCATAGCCCAATGGATGTGTAGACTGTCTCAACCAATTCAACAAACACTTTGACAACAAAACCTACCTATTTATTTACCTAACCTAACATCTAAAGTTAGAAACAAAGCTAAATCATATAGAGAGATCCCTCTTTGAAGATGGAAGGGCTAGATCCCAGCTTTAAAAGTGGTTGGATAAAGTTACCTTTGTAGATTTCTTCTTTTTCAACCTCTAGGAAATTTACCAAGTGCTAACATAATGGCGACTCCACTGGGGAGAAAACTAAAAAATTGATAATTTCATGTTTTCTTTCCCCTAAAAAGAAAGTTCAAATTTGAGAAGAAAGTAATGTTTAGAGGTTGATTAACTCTGTACATATTATTTTCAAACTCGCAAAATAATATATATATATATATATATATATATATATATATATATATATATATATAACCAAAAAAAGTTCTGGCTCCAAAGAAAGTTCACTCTCGATCTCATCCTGACCCAGAACCTGCAATAGTGACGGATAATCCCAAACAGTTGCTCAGAAAAAAAACCTTAGCTGAAAATTCAGTGAGTCATATTCCCCTTCATAAGTCCCTATCCTTTTCAAGAAAACCAGTTATCTCTCAAAACCCTGACCGCGATACTTTTCCACAGCTAAGCCTGGTTAGAACACGGTCCGATAGTTTTGTGACTGGAATCATCTTTGACTGAACTGTGTTGCAACCTCGAACCCCTGAAGTTCTGTTACCCACGACTAAACCACAGATCACTCTCTCAGTACTATCCAGTCCCTCCTCGTCCTCCTCTTCAGTCGCTACCTCGCCAACCATCCAGGTTGTCGTCCCACCTCATCCACCCATCATGGTAGCTCGATATGCTCCTTTGGTGTTGGCCGCGCCACTACATGCAATGCCCCAAGACTATCAAACAAGACTTCCACAGTTCGATGCAACAGGACCTTTAAACGCCCAACAACATGTTGAAAAAATGAATGACTATTTTGATCTACAAGAATTTGATGAGGCTGACGTTCAAATGTGATTGTTTGCCCAAAGTTTGATAGGTGACGTCAAGAAATGGTTCAAAGCTTTACCTGCCACCTCAATCCCTGACCTTGTTGCTTTTCAAAGAAGTTTTCTTGATAGATGGGAGGTAAAGAAAAACCCTCTCCAGATACTGTCAGAATACGATAATATAAGAAGAAATCAAGGTGAGACGATACAAGATTATTGCACCCATTTTAATAACCTGTACAATGCAATTCTAGCTGAAATCAAACCTCCACAGGGCCTGGCATTGATAAAATTCCCTGATGGTTTTGATGCCAATATGTCATACCAATTAAGAGAAAGAAATTCTACCACCTTGGCAGACATGCAGAAAAGTGCTATAAGTGTGGAGGCCAATCTATTGGCAAAAAGGGCCCGTCAAAGGTCAGAAAGGAGAGTCACAATTAAAGAAGAACCTTCCACGTCGAACACAGATTCCAAATTGGATTCTTTGACCAAAGCAGTGGAAATAATGATGGAAAGACTTACTATGTCAGACATAAATCCTCCAAGGGAAAATGCACCAGCTCCCCAGGTTCGAAATCCCAACTTCAGGAGAAACCCTCCTCAAATCGGACAGAGAGATCCTAGGGATCAAAGAGAGTAGAGGGGCCCAGATCAGCAAATCAGAACTCCCCTGCAAGAAAAATATGCTGATGAAGGGGGGGAAGTGATTGAGGAATTGGAGGACACTCACATCAACCTCATGGGCATTCATGACAATGAAGCTATTTTCCTTACCCAAGAAGAGAAGGAACTCTTTCTTCTCAATCAAACCAAAGTAAGTGAAGAAGCTGAAGATGCAGAACAACAGGCCTTTGAAAATGCTATTTTGGAGGTACACCGTCAGTACAATCTATGGAATAAGAATACTGAAGGGAATTCCCCAAAAAAGACCACTAAAACACAGAAGGTAGTCGAGACCAAGAAGACCCCTGAGCCATTTGCTGAGAAGACTACTGTTGAGAATACTCCTGAGAAGAATAATGCCGATGCTCCCATGAAGAAAAAATTCACCATTCTGAAAAGGCCATCACAGCCTGAGGTTTCACCCATTAATCCACCTAGCACTTCTGAGCAGAAGAATATGGTGGACCAACCAGAATTCATGAGTCAAGGCAGAGCTCCTACACCCTTTAGCCTGGAAGGGGAATTGGCCAAAATAAAAATTCCAATCCCACTTACAGAGTTGATGAACATAGGCGGTTATCATTCACAAGTGATTAAAGCACTGGCCATTGAACCTGACATAGGCATGAAGGCCTTGACCATTGGATCATCCAGTCATTCAAACACTGTGAACCTTACTGATGATAGACCCGAGATTCTTTTCGTACCTGAAGTAGATGGTCGAGATGATACTGGTGAGATCGCTCCTTTTTACATCAGTCTGAACATACATGACTTGATCTTGCATAACGCTATGCTAGATTCAGGTGCCTCCCATAATCTAATGCCTAAAGGAGTAATGGAAAAACTGGGACTGGAGGTCACTAGACCATACAAGGATTTACACTCATTCCACTCCAATAAAGTTAAACGTATTGGTTTGATCAAGGACCTATGCATTACCTTGGTTCAGATTCCTGCGAAGAGCATGGTAATGAATGTGGTGGTTGCAGACATCCCTCTGAAGTATGGAATGTTGCTATCTCGGTCTTTGGGGACGAAGTTGAAAGGAACCCTGCAACTGGATATGTCTTATGCCACTATCCCAATGTTTGGGCAGCAGAGGAAGCTGTACAGAGAAACATTGATGAAGTACATGGTCAGTAGCCAAGAGAAACCACACAATTATCTCCTTTACTCTGCGCATTCCGATTTAGATTCATTTATCTTGTACAATGATGGTGACACGGGAGAGCAAGATACTCAGCTGGTGGAAGACACATCTAGTCAAGATGAAGGCCAAGAAAGCATTGAGGTAGCAAAGATGAAGAATGTAATAACTGAAGATCTACCCGCTAATTTCTGGAGTATGGATTTTGATGGAGCTGTGAGCAAAGAAGGAGTTGGAGCAGGAGTCTGGTTGCACAATCATAGAAATAGGTACTCAGAAAATCATTCTTACAAATTAAATTTCCAGTGCACTAACAATATTGTTGAGTATGAAGCCTTGATGCTCGGTCTAAAGCTTTTGAAAAAGTTTGGTGCTAAACAGATTATGGTAAGAGGTGATTCTGAGTTGATAATCAAGCAAATTAAAGGTGAGTATGTTGCAAAACACCCTCGTCTTAGAGCTTATAGGAATGTTGTTCTTGATGCCTTAAGGTGTTTTATTGAAGTTGACTTGCAGGTAATGCTGAGGGGACAGAATATTCTAGCCGACAGATTGGCTACGTCGGCAACCACCTATAAGATTCCTTTTCACCCGACTCACCCATATACTGTTGAGGTGAAATGCAGACTAACAATCCCCGACAATATCAGGTACTGGCAAGTGTTTGGTAATGATGATCAGATCAAAGACTTTCTTCAATGTAAAAATGACTTTGAATGTACAAATATAGATTTAGAGAACGAAGATGAAAATGTAAATAATTCTGATTTTGAAATTGATAGTGTAAATACCATAGATTCAAGAGAATTAGGTGGTGATGAATTGGATGCTGACGTTTTACAGTTGAAAAGCAATATTTTGCCTAGAGGACTTGTTCCTTTAGAAGACTTATTTGATAGTGACGATGTAGCCAAAAAACCAAATATAGAAGCCCATGGACAAGAAGTAGAAGACTGTAATATAGGGACTGAAGAGAAACCCAGGATGGTCAAACTGTCCAAATCATTACCCCCAGAACAAAAATTTAAATATATTGAGCTATTCAAAGAATATTTGGATGTCTTTTCCTGGGGCTATGAAGATTTGAAAGCCTATGATACCAGCATCATACAACATAGGATTCCAATAAAAGAAGACCAAAAACCGTTTAGACAGAAACTTAGGAGGATAAATCCCAAGTTGCTCCCTTTGATAGAGAAGGAAATCAAGAAAATGTATGATGCCAAGATCATAGTTCCATTGCGTTTTTCCAAGTGGGTCTCTAATTTGGTCCCTAGATGTAAGAAAATCGGGGAAATTAGACTTTGCATAGATTTCCGAAATCTAAATAAAGTTTCCTTGAAGAATAATTACCCCTTGCCGAAAATGGACCATATCCTATAAAGGGTGGTCGGGTCCAGTCAAATTTCTCTATTGGACAGTTTCTTGGGTTACAATCAGGTCCTAGTTCACCGGGATGATCAAGACAAAACCACTTTCACCACACCATGGGGAACTTTCATGTATGTGAAAATGCCTTTTGGACTGATGAATGCAAGAGCCACGTTCCAGAGGGCAATGGATATTGCCTTCGTGGAAGAGTTTGGTAAGTTTATTGTCGTCTATTTAGATGATGTAACTGTGTTTTCTCAATCGGATGACGAACACCTAAGGCACCTCAGACGAGTTTTCGAGAAATGTAGGAGGTTTGGGATTTCTTTAAATCCTAAGAAGAGTCTTTTTGGGTTAGAAGAAGGCAAAATGCTGGGACATATCATCTCAAAGGAAGGAATCAAAATAGACCCCAGCAAAATAGAGGCCATACTAAAATTAGAACATCCAAGAAACCTCAAAGAACTACAGTCTTTTATCGGAAGAATTAACTTTCTACGAAGATTCATTCCCAATCTGGCCGAGCTCCTAAGAAACATTACAAACATGCTTAAAAAAGATGTAAAAATAAAGTGGGACGCTGAGTCCAGATAGTCCTTCGAACAAGTCAAACAGGCCCTCACAGAGGCCCCTATCTTAATCAGTCTTGATTTTACTAAGGATTTTTATCTTTTTTCTTTTGCTTCCGAACATACTATAGCAACGGTATTATTACAAAAGAACAGCGAAGGGTATGAACAACCCATATCTTTCTTTAGTAAAGCATTGAGAGACGCTGCTCTGAATTACAAGACAATGGAGAAACAGGCTTTTGCCTTGGTTAAATCCATAAAAGACTTTAGAGTCTACATTCTTCATTCACACACAATAGCATATGTTCCGAATGTTGTAGTAAAAGACATTTTGACATAGGACAACCCTGATGGAAGAAGGGGAAAATGGATTGCTGCCATTTTAGAATACGATATAGAGATTAAGCCCACGAAACTAATTAAAGGTCAAGGCCTTGCTAAATTAATGGTAGAATCAAACTTCCATGCTCTTGACATAAATTTTCTAGATGTGGTAGATGAACAGGGCGAGATGGCGACTCCAAATGTGAGAGAGGTATTTCTAAACTCTCCATGGTACGCAGACCTTATTTTTGTTTTGAAAAATTTACAAGCTCCCCCTGGTTTGACTAAGACTAAAGCTAGATTTTTGAAGTTGAAGGCTTTGAAATTTTGTATTCTAGAAGGAAATTTATATTGGAAAGATCCTGCAGGCATTTTGTTAAATTGTTTACTAAAAGATGAAGATGATAAGGTGTTACAAGAGTTTCATGCAAGAGAATGTGGTGGCCATTTGAACTGGAAGGTCATAGCCAACAAAATACTCAGAGTTAGATTCTATTGGCCCACCCTGTTCGTTGATGTGCATCAGAAGGTAATGGCATGTCACCAGTGTCAACTGTTTGAAGGAAAAAGGAAACTCCTTCCTCTACCTCTAAAACCGATCTCAGTTGAGGCCCCTTTCCAGCAATGGGGGCTCGACTTCATTGGAGAAATACATCCCCCTTCTTCAGGCCAACACAGGTGGATTCTTACTTCCACCGATTATTTTACTAAATGGATCGAGGCAGTACCAAGTAGGCAAGCCACTGACTCTGTTATTATCAAATTCCTTGAAAATAATATTTTTTCTCGTTTTGGTTGTCCTAGAAAGATTATAACTGAAAATGCAGCTGCCTTTCGGTCGAAGAAATTCATAGATTTCTGCAACCAGTATCACATTGGTTTGGGGCATTCCACAGCCTACTACCCTTAGGGGAATGGGTTGGCAGAATCTTCAAACAAAACTTTGGTAAATATCATCAAGAAAACATTGCAGAAAAACAAGAAATCATGGCACAATAAGTTGGTGTTTTCTTTATGGGCTGATAGGCTGACCACCAAAAGGTCAATTGGTATGTCACCATACCAGATGGTCTATGGTACAGAGGTAGTTTTTCCCACTTCTTTAGGAGTCCCTGTCATGAAGTTGCTTCAAGAGGTACAAGCTGAGCCAAATGACTCACAGAGAAGGATCAACCAGATGATTCATTTGCAGCAAGAAGTTTTCAACAAGACTCAGGTAGTCCAAGGAAACATTAAGAAAATCTTTGACAAACGAACCAAGGAAGATAATTTCGAATTAGGAGATTTGGTACTAAAATGGGACGCCAGAAATGAAGACAAGGGAAAGCATGGAAAATTTGACAATCTGTGGATAGGTCCATACATGATCCAAGCTTTCAGGGGAAACAATTCTTTCTTGCTAAACAATGCTAATGGGTCAGATCTGCCAGGAGCACCTGTGAATGGCAGAATGATGAAACATTATGTCCCACCTCAGTAGAGATCCAAGTTTTCATTCTCCATTGTATATACCATCTCTATTTTTATGTTTCACCTGCATTTTCTGAGTGAGGAACATTAGCCAGTTGGTTGAAGCCCGAAGAGAAGACCCTAAGCTGCTGACCATTGCTTCTCCATTTTTTGAGAATAAACCCTACTAGGCAGAAATGTTCAAAATGACAGGAACCAGGATTCTTGGCACTTCACAAGAAAAGTACCATCCCCAGGTGGAGTCGCTGTTATCACCCCATAAGTTATGGGAATCAACTGGTGACTGGGATATTATCTATCTCTAGTGTTTTTTGTTGGAAAATGATTTTTCATTCTGCAAATAATTTGAAAAAGGAAAAAAAATAAGAAAAGAAAAAGAAAAGAAAAGAAAAAAGAAAAAGAAAAAGAGGGCATAAAAGAATTGAAATAAAAGCCCCATGCAATAATAGTAACTTGGCCATACCGTTCAAGCATGGCCAAGTTATTTTTAAATTTGATGTTGATAGGGTAGTGAATGATTTGGCTAAACAGTTTAATCTTAGCCAAAGTGTCTAGGTTAGATTAGTGAATAAATCTAGCCAGACTGTCTAATCCTGGTCAGATAGCCCCAGGGTAGAGTAATTTCTTAACCCAACAGTTTAATCTGGGTTAGCTGTCATAGGAAACTAAATTAGAACATAGGTTAGTTGCTTTATTGTTCCATTCCAATAAAACCAACTTGAGGTCAAGATTGCACCATGTTCCAAATGCTTAAAAGATAGTTGGTTGAAGCCTCATGGTGGTGTCTTTTTGAAAAGTTGAGGAAAAAACCCATAAAATGCTTTTATCCTAAGTTTTCCTCCCAGCGCATGTGTTCTCCACTCCCAGTGTATGCTTCCTGCACATTTCAATGGTCCTGATCGAGGCACCCAGATCTACGGCACACAGAGCATTCCATACCCCCCCAACCGTTCTATTTTTAATCGGAGGGGGGGGGTCCAGAATCAGTGATAACATTGGCACACATCTAGACGGCCCAGGGACGAGCACTTAAATCAACGATCCAGATTGGATTCCAGAACCCCCCGTCTATTCTGCCTTTAATGGAGGGGGGGGTCCGGAATGAGTATTAAAGAGCATGCTAAGATCTATGGCCAGGAAAAGGGCGCGCAGATCAACGGTCTAAAATGGTTTTTGGACCCCCCTTAATGTTCTGCTTTTAACCGAGGGGGGGGGGGTCCAGAATGGTTATTCTCCTCTGGCGGGCCCCTTGTCATACGTGGCGTCAACCTATTGGTCCCGAAGTCCCATCCCCATCTGCTATCTGACAGCCCCCGTCACTCATGGACGTCATCTTCCACTTGTTCCACTTGCTCCCGAGTTGTGTCACATCCCATAAATATTGTCAGTCCCCTACCCCTTTTCACTCATGATCATCCCCTTATTGCGACTCTCACCTCCAATCCCTAGCAGACACGTCACCTGTCCATATGTTTTGGCCACCGTCACCTGCCATCTCACCCCCAAGTGGCCCATTTTCCATTTATTACTGGATAACATACCCGTTATCCTGTTAACCTGTCTCCCGCACCCAACCGACCCTAGTTTTAAATAAAACTATTGTTATTCCCCCTTCATTCACTTTTCTTCCATCGCACCAGAAAATTTACCTCTTACACCTCAATTGATTTTTCGTCGCCTTCATCCACAGTCAGTCGACCCCACTAACTTTGAGTTTATTGCAGGTACTGTTGTAGAGATGGCTCCAAAGCCAAGACAAGCAGAAAGAGAGGAGAATCCTTTTCTCCCGCCTCTTGTCGACCTGGAAAAAATCCCATTGGTCGACAAAGATAGATTGATAGCTGATACCAAGTGTGATTTTGATTTTTCAGACCTCCAGTCATGGCTCTGAGAGGTTTTCCTGGACCAGAGCGATGAAATTGGACTCTAGGAGTCCAATTTGCCCCTGTACCTTTTTCCCCAGATCCACTACTTTCTCGAATTCACCCTTAAATTCCAAGCTCATTATATTACCGAATAGTGGGTCGTCGTCTCCTCAGCCGGAGACACCCTATTCCTCATCACTCCCGAAGACATAGACCAAATGATGCAAATCCCCCATACTGATTATGCTTCTCCTTTCAACCTAGAAATCCTTACAGAGTTGTATCAGAAGATGACTTTTCCCCAGAGAGCTCAAATATTCAAGTTGTTCCTTCCCACCTCCCCTCAATTCCCTTCCAGAAATCCCCCTTACCCATCCTCCATGTTCTCCACCAAGGGAATCCAGGTCATTTCCTCCCTTTGTGCTCTGTTAGGGTACTATTCCGACCAGCGGGTAGACGAGCCCATTCTAGGTTTTCTATCCATTTTCTCCACTGATGAAAAACCCACCATACAGCTTGATTTCAGCACCTTCTTGGCTAACAATATTCACGAACAATTCATGAATTTTGGCACGGAAGGCATGTTTAGATACTCATCTATATTGGCCTACATGTTTGTTTTATATCAAGCAGATAAATTTAGTTTTTCTATGCAGAAAATGGACGCAAATGGAAAGCCTCAGCCAATCACAGCATGGACCTCTTTGTTGAAGCATAACTCCACAGAGTATAGCTTCAAGGCATTCATCGATATTTTCTACCACCCTGTGGTAAGCATGTTGAGCGGCAGGCCCGAGCCATGAATAAACGATGAAGTCCAGAGAATTCTGCATCTCTCGGACAACGCAAAGACAGGGGATTGGTACCTGTATCAAAACCACACCGAGATCAGAGTTTTCACGTGCGAATTGGCACCCTACAATCTGCCAAAGTATGTGCCAGTAAGAATCTTTGCATTAGAGTATATAAGACAGATCATCAATTCATATGACATCCATTTTGTATCACTGAAGAAAAATCAACAACTTAGAATCAAGGGGCAGATTGGCTCTTTCATCTGCAACAGTCGAGGCGCCGGGGAAGAACCTAACAGGATGTTGAAAGAAATGAATTTCTTTATGAGTTTCCCATGGCACTATGATCCATGTGGGATGATTTCAGAAATGTGGGTGAAAAATAAAAACATCCCATATGTTCATGAGTCCAAGCCCGAGATCGAAAAATTTGCCAATCAGACAGTGTGGGTGCCTGATACCTTGATCGAAGTGGAACAGCAGGTTCCCCTTACCACTATGCCACCAACTACTACACCACAGGTCCCTAAGGAAAAAAGGCCTCGACATGATTCATCTCTGCCTGTCACGGAGGTATCTTTCGAAGAATTCCAGTTGCACACTAAAAGACCCAAGACAGTTTCAGTTCCTGGTCCAACTGGAGAAAAAGAGGTTCTGCCTACCATAGGGACCAAGCCTTTTGTTCCTCCCTTCTATTCGAGCCAGCATAAGGAAATCACCCCAGCAGTACCGAAGAAATCCACAGACTCCCCACTGGACACTCATCCAAGCAAGACTGGGCCCAAATTGAGCATTTTCGAGATGTACGAGCTGATCAAGAAGAAAAATCAGACCCTTACCAGCAGTACTTATGCTCAGTTTCGGAAATAGACGTCGACTGCGTAGCATAGAATGCTATCTGCATTCGACACAGAAAAGGGCAGGATGCACATGGCCTTCCTCCAAGCACAGGTACTGGATCCCAAGGTGATCTCGGACTACAAGAGGGACAACTTCGAATTCCAGGTGAAGGACGTGCACCTAGCAGATCAGATGGATCTGCACAAACAGACAGGGGAGATGGTATTCCATACATTGGCACATGCTTCTGCTTCAGCAGCCAAATTTCAGGTGTCACTCAACAATGCTCAAACACAGCTCAAGATGGAAAAAATATCGTCCTTTGCAAAGGACAATAGAATTAAGACTTTGGAGGAGTTGGTCCTCAAGATCGGCTATGATCCTTCGAACGTCAAAGATGTAGAAGAGATGATAAAGAAAAAGAATGCAGACATCGCATCCTTGAGGAAACAGCTAAAGCTCTCGCCTACAGAAGACTCACAAGTGAAGGAGATAGTAGATAAAGAAGGTGAGAAGGACGAAATGCTCAAGCTACTCATGGAACAGAACGCCCAGCTCAAAGAAATGGAAGCAGAGATGGAGAAACTGCTAAAGGAGAAAGAGCAGTTGAAGTCTATGGAAGCCATTCCATTGACTTCCATCCTAATCTTAGGGACAAGCACAACACCAGTGACAACAGTTCCATCCGCAACATCAGTGACACCACAAGAGGGAACAACCAACCTCGCCAAATCCATGGAAAAGATGAACTTGCAAGAGACAGAAATCAACAAACTTAAGAAGGAAGTTGAGAACCTCCAAGAACTCAAAACTTCCTTCCAGACCAGTCTCTCCAAAGAAAAGCAGGTAACTGAACAGCTCAAGAACGAACTACAACAGCTCCAAAAGCAAACAGTGGCAGGGAAGACTTTGGCTGAGGTCAAAGAGAATGTATGGACAGACATCACAAAGTCCATAAATGAGATATGGCCCATGATCCAAATTATGTTTGAACAGAATGAGTTGGTTCAGAAGAGCAAACAGGCCATTGAGAAGATCAGAGTATAATTGGGAGATAGACCAACTTAGGCAAATGATATCATCAAATTCCTCAATTCTAAGACCAGAGAAGAGATAGAAGAACTGAAGATAGAAGACAGAATAGAGACCATCCTTGAGGTCAAAAGGGTTTTGACCAAGAGAGGATTAATGTCGCAGCTCGAAGAAAAGGTTTAGGTCATGGACCAGGGGGTACAAAGGTTCTTCAATAAGATTGATGCTCTCCAAAAGAAAGGCCTACCTGGTTTGAAGGTCATTAATGATAAACTAATGACACTCCTAGATTACAAAAAGAGATTGTCTGAAGTGTCTAAAGACAGTTCAAATTTTGCTAGCATACAAGGGAGCATCACTGGAAAAGCATTCCTGGATGCACTTTAGTTGGACATCAGTATCCAACATGACATTCAATACATATTCCTCACTAAGCCCACATTCGTTAAGTATATGGAAATGGACGAAGTGTATCGGAAATTGCTCAAAGTCACTATGCCTAGTCATCTCAGATGGGAGGAACTCTGCAATTTGCTTGATTAGCATATGAGCTATCTAGGACCAGTCACCTGTCCAGTCAGATGAGGTCGTGCAAAGGCTTCATCAATGGTCTACCCAGAAATTCTGCGTGCAGTTGCACCAAGTCATCAAGCAGTTTGATTAGTTAAATTAGTTAGGCTAAAAATAGAATTAGCACGTCCTGATCAGTTATGACAAGAACGTTTGTAATTTGAGTTATAAATACTTCACCTATGGAAGTATTGAGGGTTGTTGATCTTTACACCCTGACACTATCAGACTGTACCATTTTTGAAGAGATTTGCCATTAAGAAAAAGGAGGCACTTTTACAGGATTCTTGTGTGTATTCACTAGTGATGTTTATTCTCTAAGTTGAATGTTATTCTTGCTTTGTGATCATATTGTTTTCTGAAACTAATCTTTAAGAGTAACGTATGTTGCAGGATTTATCTTAGATACACTGTTTCCAACTTGAAAGATTTTAATGTTTATCTTCTGATGTTTTCAATTAAGAAATTCTTAACTACTTCTTAGTCGATTTTATTTTTCTCATCTTTTCTTCTGTCCATCATTTAAGCTACTAAAAGATCCAGTGAGTATATTATCTCTCCCTGTGGAAGTCTTCCTTCACATTTCTGGTTGTATTTCATATTTATTTAAACACAGACCCCATAGCACAATGGATGTGTAGACTGTCTCAACCAATTCAACAAACACTTTGACAACAAAACCTACCTATTTCTTTACCTAGCCTAACATCTAAAGTTAGAAACAAAGCTAAATCATATAGAGAGATCCCTCTCTGAAGCTAGAAGGGATAGATCCCAGCTTTAAAAGTGGTTGGATAAAGTTACCTTTGTAGATTTCTTCTTTTTCAACCTCTAGGAAATTTACCAAGTGCTAACAAACCTAACCTAAGATCAATCTTGGAGAATATTTTTTCATATTTCAACTGATCAAAGAGGTCATCGATCCTGGGAAAAGGATACTTATTCTTCACAATTACCTTGTTCAACTGCCTAAAGAAAATGCATAGTCTCAATGTTCCATCCTTTTTATTCACAAATAAAATTGGGGAACCCCAAGGTGACACACTTGGGTGTATATACCCCTTCTTCAGGAGCTCTTCAAGTTGCATTTACAACTCCTTCAATGTTTTTGGATCATCATATTGTATTTTATCACAAATAAATGATGACAATCCACTCAAATACCTCTGAATCTTAACTGTCTCATCCTTGATGAAAGAAACATAGTATTTCTGAAAACCTTCTTTCATATTCATCTATGGTCATACTCCAAATATTGAGTTCAAGTAACACTTTCATTTTCTTTTCATAGTATCTCTTAGTCAAATATTTATTTTCAAAAGACTTCTTGAATTCCCTCCAAGAAACATTTTTCTCTTTAATGTGTTGCACCTGCACAAGATGATCCCACCACATGGATGCCTTTCCCTTGAGTTGATATATGGAAATTCTTCCTTTTGCATGAGAAGAATAATTATTCAAATGAAAATACTTTCTAATTCCCAACAACCATGTCTTTGCATCTTCATCCTTCTTGTGCTCACCATCAAATGTAGGAGGTTTGATTTTGTTCATTTCTCCTCGTAGCTCATCCACCCCAGACCTCTTATTCTTCATGAAAGGGGATGGACTTGATATGTTGTGTGATATCTTATTGGAATGCCTCGGGGAGTGATGGTGATGTCTTCTAACACTTCTTGTTCTTCTTTGCTCATCAAGAGACCCGTGACTTTCTGATTTGCTTGAGCCACTCTCCTTATCCAATTTCTTTTCTATTTTGTTCAAGATCTGCATTAAATTCATGTTGAAGTCCTCCTGCTACTCCTTGGCTCTCATAATCCTTTTACTATCCAATTTATGGCTTTGTACATCCTTTTGTAAATTTTTAATGGTCTCTACCATATTCATGTTTTCATCCCTTCCTTCTCCATGTCCATCGGAGTTTGTTCCCTCAATGCTCATATGGACATCCATCCCTATGATCTCATATTCTTGGTTGTAGGCCCCCTGTGCATTGTCCATTCCTCTGCACTTTGTGTTGATCCTTATCTGATCTAGTTGTTGTTAAATCTGCAAAATATGCAGCCAACAGAACTTTGTTAGGCTAACTGTTTCAACAATTTCATGAAAATATGAACCATTCTAGCTCAATAATGCATCAGCATTATTTCTTCTGATTTCCTAAAAATTGAATTACCAGATCAATTTTCTAGGTAAATAATTATATTCTACTGTCCAAGACCTTTCCAATGCCTTATTCCATGCTCAATTCTGATTCTTGAGTAGAAAGTTATGGTTATTTGAAAAGTGTCTATTAATTTTTTTGTTCACTCTTCAACTTGGTGCAATTTTGCGCTGTAATTATGCATTTTTGCATCTAATCCATTGGATTTTTAGTAGGATATCAATTGGGTTTCTTAATATACAATTTTGGATATAATTTTCAAGTTTCACCTCTTTCTAGGTTCTGGGATGCTAGTTACAACCTGCTGAAGTTCTAAGCCAATTCGTATTTTTGGTCTGGAATGCTACAGGTACCTTCTTTTCCATCTTAAATTTTTTTAACATGCCCAGAAATTTAATTCAGCTCTAGGAATGTCTTCTATGGTTCAATAGCTTTCCATATACTACTCATGCACCTCAATATGATTCTAGAGCAGAAAGTTATGGCCCTTCGAAGTTAGTTGGGTCTTAGAATTTACCCTCCACTGTTTGTCCTGTAACTTCCTCATAAAAGCTCTGTTTGACGAATGGTTTACACCTTTAGAAAGTTCTCTCCGGGATATTTTATTTGAGCTTTAGAGACAAATTGTATCTTGAAATACCTTGTTCTCGGGGGTTTTGAGTAGCTAAAAATGCTATTTAGGGCCTCAAAAACGCGCTACAAAAAGATGACCTTCAAACAGTATAAAAAGTTATAGAAATTCGTTGGTTTTCTATTGTTGTACACCATCCAAAAAACTTCGCACACACAAATTTGAACTTGTACATCCATACTTAGCATGCAAAACAATACCATAAGGTAGCGCATGCTCTGCACACCTATAACCAATGTGGATCACTTCTCTCTCGTGCTAATAACTGGTGCACACTACTTTTGTGTCGCGTGCCAATATCCACCATGCACAATTTTGGTTCTTGCACTAATACCTATTGCATGCATTGCACTCTATGCGCTGCACCATGTCAAAATTTAATACGCCCACACTGCTCACCAGTACAACATGTCGAAATTAAATTGTCACGCGACAACATATACCCACATTGTGTGCACACCAACAAAATTCCTCTGTGCTCTGTCAATACTACGCACACCATGCACGCCATTATTATGCGTGTGCACACTTTGCGTGCTAGTATTATGCATGTGCCACTCAATCTGCACTGTGCAATGCTAAATTTAGTGTGCACACTCGTGCGCCAAAATTTTCTGCACTTTACCACTCTACATCATGCAACGCCAAAATTAAGTGTGCACATCTATGCACCAATATTTTTCGCACATTACCACTCTGCATCGCGCAATGCCAAAATTAAGTGCGCACATCCGCACACCAATAGTTTTGTGCATTACCACTCTGCACTGTGCAGTGCCAAATTTTAAGTGTGCACACCCAAATGCCAATATTTTCCGCGCAATGCCACTCTACACTACGCAACGCCAAATTTTAGAGCGCACACCTGCACACCAATATTTTCCATGCAATTCCACTCTGCACCACATAGCGCCAAATTTTAATGTGCGCACCCGCATGCCAATATTTTTTCTTGCAATGCCACTTTGAACCACGCAACACCAAATTTTAGCGCGCATCCACATGCTAATATTTTTTGGCACAATGCTACTCTGCACCGTGTAGCGCCAAATTTTAGCACGTGCACCCGCACGCCAATATTTTCCACATATCACAATATTTTCACTGCGCATCATGCATTTTTAGTGCACACAATGACACACATTCATTTTTATGCGCAACAATTCCTCGTGAATTCCGCTACAGAAATTGGGGCTTTGGCCAAACATTTTTTGCAATTTTCACCATAGACATTTTGCAACTATGAAATTTTTTCAATTTCACCCTGATAACACCAATTCAACCTCTGCAACAACAAATTGATGTTTTTTTTTTTCTAACTAGGGGAATCGGTAACAACGGTAGTATCGTACTCACGTGACACGTGGTCAAATCCTGTCGGCTGCCTTATAACCCTTAGGGAGGAATGCATATCCCGCAAACACGCCCTCTGGGTAAATTTGGGTGAGAATCGACCTTGAGACCTATTTTTACATATTTCCATCCATTTACTTGACACTTGCCAATTGGTCTACACCCCTGCGGGCAACAACAAATCGATGTTCGTTGACATTCCTTAAATGAATTTTTCCCAAACTCAATTCACGAATTGAGAATTTTAATGAACTAATCTCACTCCATTTTTCATGTCTTCTTTGTAACTTCAAATTCAACCAATTCCAGGTCTGAATTTGATAGAACATATATTAAATTAAGAATATCTCACTACTTGGACAAATTTCTCAATTTTCCCATGAATTTAACAACATAAATTGGGGCTTTTTCCCAGTTCCACACCATTGCTTCTAATTTTTACCATGGATGCTCTGTAACTTGAAATTTGTCCACTTCGAAATCAATCCTCTACAAAATTTCTCTTCAACTCACTTGCTCGGCCCATCTAGGCTCATTGTTGAAAACTGGAGCTTTGATACCATATTGTAACATCCCCAGCATTCAACTGGGCTATGCCACATAACATTTTTCAAATTGTATACAAATAAAAACATATGCACACAGATAATCTTGCGGAACTTTATATACAAAACTTAAAATAGACAAATACATTCTGCAATATACAAATTCATACAAAATAATAATAAAAATACACATACAACACAAGCAGGAATAACCCATAAAAATAAACGCATACATAATAATGAAACATGTAATTTAACAAAAAATGGACACTTATCTTGGTAAAAATATCACCAACTGCATGCAAACATTCCAAAAACCTCCCAGCCTTAGACCACACTACTCATCACTCTCAGCAATGGGTCACCCCTGAGCTAGGACTAAACTCCACCTGGGTAAAGGGATTCCTAACCAAGTTGATGTATCTCAGACACCAGGAAAGACTCCGTCACAGGTTCCAACTCAAACTAACAACCTACATTACCTCATTCCCCACATGCTTGTCCCACCCCAGGAAGTGTGCCCCTTCTCTGCTTAACAATCCCTCAACTGCCCCACTTCCCTTCCAGAGCTTCAGGAACAGGCCAGATAGGAAATCTCAGAGCCCTGTAGCTTCATTTTGGCACCTTCATGAAATCAATTCCCAACAAATATCTCACCTAAAGAGAAATTTCTCATGGGCCTGACAACCTGCCTCTTCAGTATCCCACAGGCATGACAACCCACTTCTTCAGTCTAGCTCCCAAGCTAACTAGGTATAGATACAAGTATGGATATAGATATAGGTACAGGTACAGTGACAAGAAGGTACAAAGGATAGCTGAATGAGTGAGTGAATGATGATGGAATGATAGGAAAATGAACTAAGTCTAAGCTATATGTATGCATGTCCCCAACTTGACACTTGTCATGTTGAGAGATTCTTTGGACCACTTGTCCCCATCCTTAGAACTTAGGATAAAATAATTATCCATAATTTATACTTTAAGGAATATTAATATAATATTCCTTTTTATCTTAAGCTCCATAGCTTAGCCCTTTTCCTTAACTTTTAGCCCCCCCTTTCCATAACTAGTGGAGTTTAGTCCCCCATACTCTTTTATCATGGTTGGTATACATGCAACAATGTATTATATTAATGATGATACATATACAAAAATAGGCTCTCTGGCCTAATTCCACACATAAGCCTCCTAGATTATAATAACTAGCTCACTAGCCTATAAAACACAACATATACACAAAGGCTCCCTAGCCTCAAAATCACACACACTTAAGTTTGATGCGCACGGTGCCTTGGAATGTGCACACTTCATATTTTTAGTGGGTAGTACATGCGCACACTATACCATGGAAGGTGCATACAAAAATGATATCAAACAACTCACTAGCTTAAGTACATTTTCATTTACATTTACAGTTGGGGTTCGACCTAGGGGTATTAAATGAAATCCATACCCTCATACAGGTACTCCTATATCACTAGAATTTATCAACTCTAGACCTCAAAGAACTAGCCTGCAAATTCATACCCTACCTCTCTCCCACAAAGGCATGGCATCAACTCTCTTGGTTGATGTTTCTCTAGTTAGCAACATCTGGTAGACATTCTCCCAGATTGGTCATGTTGATTTGACCAAGGGAAATTACTCATTCACTCACGTAACTTTTCTAGTGGTGAATGGAACATACGTAGTCTTTCTCCTGACGAGGAGTGGATAGAATCGAGGGCTCTCACATTGCCTGCTCCAAGATGGAGTGATCGATATTAATTAGATGTGCATGTGAGGAAATAATCATCAACATAAATATAATATATAAATAATATATTTATAATATATATATATATATATATATATATATATATATATATATAGTCAATAATTGTAAGTTAATAATAAATTAATTAATGAAAGACAATAATGGAAAATAAATTTCCGTTAATGAAAGGGAACTCCACCCAAGTATATCTTGAGGCCCTCAATTGTAATATATCATCTCATATAATATTCACTTACAAAAACCTCTCATCAAGTCCGCTAAGTCATGTTGATATTTTCAGTGTGTAATTATTCTATGATAATAGTAACATTTAAATCATAAAGCAATAATTATCATATCTAAAAATCAGAAAATTCAACATGGTATCAGAGCTAGTTAAAAAATTTCAGTGCTAGAGCTAGTATAAGTCTTTTCTAAAGCTAGTTAAAATCTTTCATTGTTAGATATGATAGATCTTCTTCATATATTTTAGTTTTTGCAATTGTACGATCGTGGTCGCGAGTGACCTGTGCACACAGAGCGACCATATTCCCTTTAGTCATGATTTTTCTAATTACAGGGCGCGACCACCTTATGTACGATCGTGATCATGAGTGGCCTGTGCACACAGAGAGAACACATTCCTTTTGGTCACAATTTTCCTAATTACATGGAGTGATTTCCTTAAGAATTGCACTACATAGTGCGACCAACTCTTTTGGTCACTTTTTGTTTCTCTACAAGCTGCGACTGGTCACACTGTGATAACTAACAAAGTTGCTATAGAATACACAATAGTGATTGGTGTTTGATAAGGAGGTCTATATAGATTGTTGATATCACTAACCTAGGAATTAGTACATGAAAACATCAATTTGTGTGAGCTACGGTATCAAATATTTTCACACTTACATTACAGGGCTTTACCAACATTGAAGAGGATGGTCACAGGACTTCCAGAGCTTCAGGTAGAGCATGATGGCATTTGTAGAGAATGTGCACTTAGCAAGAATGTCAAGGGATATTTTATGAGCAGTGACAATAGGTCCAAGGGGATATTGGATCTAGTACGTTCATATGTATGTGGACCTATTTCAGTTGCATCTTTGGGTGGATTCATGTATTATGTGATATTCATTGATGATTTCTCCCTGAATACATGGATTTTCTTCATGAATACCAAGGATGAGGTTTTCAACAGATTCTAGGAGTTCAGAGCTCATGTAGAGAACCTGACAGGGAAGAAGATCAAGGTGTTGAGGTTAGATAATGGAGGAGAGTAAACTTCTAGGAACATTAGTGATTTCTACAAGGAGGAAGGGATCAAGAGGGAGTTGATTGTTCCTTACAACCCACAACATAACAAGGTTGCAGAGAGGAAGAACATTCCCATTATAGAGTCTTCCAAAGCCATGTTTCATGATTAGGATTTACCCATGTTATTATGGGGAGAGGCATCCAATACAACAGTGTACATCCAGAACAGGAGTCCTCCCCGGATATTGGTCAACGAGAATCCTAAGGAGGATTTCACAAGTTTGAAACCAGAGGTCAGTCATTTGAGGATCTTTGGTTTTCCAATATAAATCCATGTTCCCAAGGAGAATATGATGAAGTTAGAACCTTTTGGAAAGAAGGGAAATTTTGTGGGATACAACAAGACTTCGAAAGCCTAAAGGATCTACATTCTAGGACAATGTGAGATTGAGGTTAGTTGTGATGTTACTTTTGATGAAGAGGTATCCTTTAGGAATTCTAGAGAGTCTCATATGGAGATTGATAGTGAGGAGCAGGAGGCTCCGAAGGATGGTGGTGCATATCCCTCTAGTCTAGTTGTTCATCCTTTAGACTATCAGGAGGAGTCAGTAGAGACAACAAATCCAGGGGATCTACCTAGAGATGTTGTAGTAATCAGAAAGAGGCCAGCATGGCTTTGTGACGCTTTGTAGGATGCAAAGGGGCATGTAGCTCCCAATGGTACTTTCAGGGAGAGAAAATGACCTCAGAGGTTCTTTACTTATATGGCATTGATGAGTCACATCATTGATTCTGAGTCTTCTAGTTATGAGGAGGAAACATACCAATAGGTTTGGAAGGATTCCATGATGGAAGAGTATCAGTCCATCATGAAGAATGATGTGTGGGAGATAGTTCTGATAAAAGAGGGGTAGTCATTGGTGACTTCCAAGTGGATCTATAATATCAAGCATGCAAAATATGGCCTCATTGATCAGTACAAAGCAAGGTTGTGGCAAGAGGATTCTCTCAGAAAGATGGAGTAGATTATGAGGAGACTTTTGCTCTAGTCTCCAAATTGAAAAAGGCCTTGTACGGACTCAAGAAGGCACTCGGGGCATGGTACTCAAGGATTCATGGATACTTTATGAGTTTGGGCTTCACCAATAGTTATGCAAACCCCAACCTTTACTACAAATTTTTTGATGGTGATCCTTTGATCTTGGTGTTGTATGTTGATGATATGTTCCTTACATGGGTAGAGAGGTTTATTGTTGGGTGGAAGAAGGATTTGTCCTTTGAGTTTGAAATGAAGGAACTTGGCTTGATGCATTATTTATTAGGATTGGAGGTGTGGAAGAGACCAGGTGAGATCTTCCTCAGACAGGGGAAGTACATAATTGAGATCTTGAGCAGATTCAATATGATGGACTGCAAGTCCATGGCTACACCTATGATGAAAAATATGAAGAATATAAATGATTCTTCTTCATATTAATATTTGGTGGATCCCACTATGTACATACAACTAATTGGATCCTTAATGTACATGGTTAACACTAGGCCAACTATTTTCTTTGCAACGAGCACCTTGAGCTAGTTTATGGTTGATTCAAGGCAGATACATTGGGTTTAAACAAAACATGTGTTGAGGTACCTGCATGGTACAGTTGGATATGGTCTGAGATATGTCTCAGGTGGTGAAGTGAGGCTACATAGATATACAGATTCTAATTGGGTAGGGAGTGTAGTGTACAGAAAGAGCACCTCAAGGTGTTAGTTCAGCTTAGGATCAACTATGATATCTTGGTTTAGTAGGAGGAAGACTTTTGTAGCACTCAATAAAGTAAAAGTGGAGTATATCACAACCAATGTTCAACACTCCCCACCTCACCATCCATGGCTCATTGGGTCCTCCATACCTCACCACCACATAAGGGTGTATCAATGTCACCCTCTCAAAGAATAAGGTGTTTATCAAGATCATGCATGCAAACTAACCATACCTACAACTCCAGCACACCCTAAGTTGGAAGCACTTGCCATAGTACCACCAATTCCAAGTTAAAAATATCTCTACCCACACATCTCTCCATCCGAGAGAGTGCCCCAATTCATATGTGATGGCTATAAAGTGACTCACCCATATTTAGTATCCAGTGCATAATGCACCACCCATTAACTGATTCAATCCCCTCTATGGTCCACCAGCCCTCTACATTCATCGTTTGTTGGTGATAGCCTCAATTCATAATAGATGAAAGGGACTGTAGTCGCAAAGAGTCATCTTCGATTCCACCACCTCTCCCCGTGTTGATATCCTGGTCAAGAAATAAATACCCCAAAAAGAAACTTCAGATGTTGTATCTCCACCTCAAAGTATCCATTTAGGTTCCACATTCCTATAATGTGGTTTAGTAGCTTCAGGCTCATATGGATTATAGGGATCTAGAAGAAATTTAGTAGTTTTCATCCACATAAGAAGTTATGTGCATCAACATCTCCCTTATCAAGTTTCCACAACCTATCATGCTCCTTCTCTTACCACTCATATGCCATAATGCCTTCACACAACAAAAACAAGTAAATTTAGCATTGTATGACTTTCACTTGCCTTTATCACATAAATTGCATGACTTCATAAAGCTCGCCTCAAGTAGTTAGTAGTAGTGTAGGGGGGATTCATGCATCTATCTTCCACTATTTGACTATATGACACTAAACCTTGGGTCCCATGCTTATGTGTGAATGTTGAATACCTAGTTGCATTGTTCTATGGGAATTTTTTTTTGATACCCATTGTTCGTGTTCGATCGGTAGCAAAGTGAGCAAATGAGGAACGCTTGCATGCCCTGTTGGGCTTGGCAAGGTAGAACAGGATGCTGTGGAGCAAAAGGGTTAACAGAAACATAAACAAACTATAATCTAACTACGAACTGAAAGCAAATAACATTACAAAAATAGACAAGGAACATTAAACATCATACACACGTGTCATCAAAGGTTTCAGGCAGGTGCTTTATTGAAACCAGAGCGCACGCAGAAGAGAGGGACCAGGGGTTCCTTCTCCCTCCAGCGGAAGGCTCTTCGGGGCCCTCAACACAATGCTTTCCTTACAACTGAATAGAACTGAACTGAGTGATGAAAGAACTCTGGGTTACACTGTTGATGAATTGTTTGTCAAAGGCTAAGCTCTGAATCATCTAGATAGTGTAACGATGCTTCGAATTCCCTGTTGAGACAATGAGTCCTCACAGCCTTTTATAGCAGTTTCAAGGGCGGTTTTGTAACCTTCTCCAGGTGTGAATAGGGGCGCATTAGGGTTCACTTAGGTCATTTAATCCACTGTTTTTGCAGAGCCGACTCTGATTTGAGGGTCAAATCACCTTGGGGGCCGGTCTGTAGGCGGTCGAGAGGCCGACCTATGCAATTAATGCGTCGTATTAGCATATGCACGGCTTTTTGTGTGGACAATCGCGCGTCGGGCGCGCATGCACGCAAAACACGTTTTTGTCCCACGCATGTGTGTGCATCAAGCTGATGTAAAGCACCTTTCAATTTTTGGTTACTTTGTATAGTTTTTTTTTTCCCTTCTGGAGTGCTGTGAGATTAATTCAGTGCCATGAGTGACTTCATTGCTGTTTTGATGATGTGGAGTTCTTGTCGCCATGTGCAGACGAAATTTCAGTGATAAAAGATGCCCCCTGATGGATGAGGTTAGGAGCATACGTATAGCCGAAATCCATCAATGTTTCTTCTACTGAGAATTTTGTTGTAAGGGAAAGCAAGAGTGGGACCTTTCGGAGCGATCCGTTGGAGAAAAAAGGAACCGGTATCTCGATCTTCTCAGAGACGTGCGGAGAAAAAATATACAATTGTGTACAAATGAGGTGGGCATGCCCCATGCTCGTGTGATGTAACTCTGAAAAAGGATGACGAAAGTGTTGGTGTAGACAACTGCAGCGCCCTCAGGGGCAGTAATGATAAAGGATAAAGACAATTCTGCAAAGGAACATACTCTGAATAACAGGCAATGATCGCTGTCATAAGCAGCAATGATGATGTGGGCATTGATGGCCCTACCACGTTCATAGGTCTTTGGCAAAGGACAAGAATAACTACAACAGTCGCAAAGTAAGACCCACCATAACATGAGAAAGTGTTGGCGTCGAATGTTATGGGGGCCAATGATAGCAGGGAGCAATGGTGTTTCCCCCTGTGCCATCCAAGATCTCTCATTAAAATAGAGAATGAAGATCAAGATACTGTCGCCCTTCTGGAAAAGTGTGTTGATGTCGACAAAAGGGGGACGCGACTCCCAGAAGAAAAAAGGTGCTCCATGGAATCTACTGAGGTGAGGAAGTGGCAGAGGTACATGGACAAAGGCAAGAAGTGGGATGACTCAAGACTTCCCTTGGCTGGAGGATGTATGAGGAAAATAGTGGCCGCAACCGTGTAACAAGGTTGAGTGTCAGGGGGATGACAGGACTGGTGCTAAGTTGTGCCAGAGGTGGGACAAGGTGAACAAATTCAGAGGATAGAGGTAACTGACCTGTGGGGTACTCTGAAGATATGGACGATGCCGACAAGGGTAAATGAGAAGTAATGCTCCAACCAAGGGTGACATGGGTTGCGTGTGGACAAAAGAGAGCAGGTCGCCAAAGGTGACGACAAAGAATGTAATGACTAGAAATAAAGGTGTTTGTACAATAAAT
>JZKD02S1768019.1:34715-49585 GCA_000966675.3 Picea glauca | reverse complement strand
GAACATTAAACATCAGACACAAGTGTCATCAAAGGTTTCAGGCAGGTGCTTTATTGAAACCAGAGCGCACACAGAAGAGAGGGACCAGGGGTTCCTTCTCCCTCCAGCGGAAGGATCTTCGGGGCCCTCAACACAATGCTTTCCTTACAACTGAATAGAACTGAACTGAGTGATGAAATAACTCTGGGTTACACTGTTGATGAATTGTTTGTCAAAGGCTAAGCTTTGAATCATCTGGATAGCGTAACGATGCTTCGAATTCCTTGTTGAGACAATGAGTCCTCACATCCTTTTATAGCAGTTTCAAGGGCGGTTCTGTAACCTTCTCCAGGTGTGAATAGGGGCGCATTAGGGTTCACTTAGGTCATTTAATCCACCGTTTTTGCAGAGCCGACTCTGATTTGAGGGTCAAATCACCTTGGGGGCCGATCTGTAAGCGGTCGAGAGGCCGACCTATGCAATTAATGCGCCGTATTAGCATATGCGTGGCTTTTTGTGTGGACAGTCGCGCGTCGGGCGCGCATGCGTGCAAAACACGTTTTTGTCCCGCGCATGTGCGTGCATCAAGCTGATGCAAATCACCTTTCAATTTTTGGTTACTTTGTATAGTTTTTTTTTTGCCTTTCTGGAGTGCTGTGAGATTAATTCAGTGCCATGAGTGACTTCATTTCTGTTTTGATGATGTGGAGTTCTTGTCACCATGTGCAGATGAAATTTCAGTGATAACACCCATGTAATTCATTAGGAGCCCTAGCGAGTGAGTTTCTAGGGAAAAAATGATTAATTTTAAAAGCTAAACCCATTAAAAAACAAATAAGGAGAAATTCACTAACCTAAAGTGGAATCATAATTTGAGAGTTGAAACTTGCAAAATTAGAAAAACAAGGTTAGGTATTCACCACTCCACTATGAAACTCGACCATGAAAATTAATTTAAAAATTTTGAATTCAGAATTTTTATCAACGTTTTAGCCCAAATTTCATTTGGACATTTTAGGAGCATCTGACATCTATTTTAAGTATTTTTAATATTGGAAATGCAATTCGTTAGGGTTAATCACTTGATGGAATATGAACATTCAAGTGATAGGAATGGTCATTAGGAGTTCAAGGGACCTCTTGAAAGACAAATCCAAAGGTCACATCAATGTATTTATATGTGTATCATATCAATGAATAAAATAACTCACTCTGATCTTATATTCACATAGTATAATAGTGTTTTGACGGGTCCAAGTGGCC
Source organism: Picea glauca (assembly GCA_000966675.3). Classification (NCBI taxonomy): domain Eukaryota; kingdom Viridiplantae; phylum Streptophyta; class Pinopsida; order Pinales; family Pinaceae; genus Picea; species Picea glauca. The sequence continues at coordinate 48,343 of JZKD02S1768019.1, read as the reverse complement.
TGTAAAGAAGTTAAGGGAGAGTGCCCAATGGCAGGTCCCAATAAGACCTACTCTCATTTGGGGTAGTGTTTTCGACCAGTATGTGGGCTTGATTGCCACTAAGAATTAAAAGAAAAAGAGGGGAAGATAATAAATTGTCCCCGAAACAATTCCTATCAATTCTAAATCTAATCTAAAATAAAAGAAAACTAACTAATCTAACTACTTATAACCTATCTTGCGCAGGAGAAAATCTATAGAATGAACACAACAATGAAATAATGTCATTAATTGCATAAATAGTTCATGTCAATCAACAACATGTTAAAACAATAACGTTGTAGATTAAATCAAAAATAGTTGCAGACTGAACCTATAACATTACCACTGTATTCATTTGTAACCATAAATGTCAGATAACTTAAACAACACACACATAAATAGTTCATATGAGATGTTATCAAAGAAACTGCAAAATCCAATTACACGTGTAGAATGGTCCCATATGCAAGTGAACACCATTCATGGTTTCCAAATTTTCTTCTTCTCTTAATTCCACAAGATCATAGTATCATCTATGTAACAATGGGAAAAAAATCCCCATATTACATTCAATGGTCTTCCTTTTATAAAACAAGGAATACCTTTCACATTCTGTAGCAACCAATAGTTACATCTCTTCAACTTGCTTATTTTGTCTCATTAAATGAATCGAATTTACTATACACTTTCATTAATGAATATACAATCATTATAAATAGAACTTAAAAAGAATCATGAGTAGTCAATCTCACTTTGTAGGCTATTCCTGAGTAGTATTTATTAAAAATATCATTGACTTTGCTCAACTGTATCCTCTTATATTCCTCGAATTTTTCTGGGTGTTTCTAGTATCAATCTAGTGAATAAAATTCTTCCACATTCTCCTTCTCTATTTCAACTTTCCAACTTTCACTCATGGGCCTGATTTGACCACTGGGATCTTGAGATATGAGTTGTGGAACAATCCACAGTCCATCTCCAATTGAATTTATGCCCCCTTTTCCTTTCACTTTTTTTAGACATTTCTTCCATCAACCTACCAATAATAGTTGTACCAACATGTTTTTCTCTCTTCTATCTTTCCAACATGCTCTCACAGGCCTGATTTCATCTCCTATAACTCAAGTTATGGCCCTCCTAGGTTTTTACAGTGTATCCCCTATCAAATTCGTGGCCCTCTTTTACCTAATTTTTTCGGGCATCTATGCCACTGATCTAGCTTAATATCCTCTTCCAACATGTTCTCCTCTTTGATAGCTTTCTAACGAGTTCAATATTGACTGATTTTTCCTCCTGAATCACAATTTATGGATACCTAAAGTCGGTGCTCAACAACCGTTGATCTGCTCACTGGGTTTATTTGGAACATCGATCTGGTGGGATAAATAATTATCCCACATGAATTATGGGGAGTGAGTCTTAAAGTTATGTCCCCGCCCCCCCTTACTTAATTTGTGTGTAGAACTAGAGGAGGAATATAACCTTGGGCCTGCATAGATATTTTGGCCCATAAACCGTCCTGAAAATCACGTCCAGAATAAGAACCTCCCTAGAACCTTCAGTGGCTTCAATAAGATTTTGATTTCGATATTAAATAAGTTTAGACCATGGTGACTCATGCATGTAAATCCTCTGATGTAAAAATCTTCGATGTAAGAACCTCCGGTTGGTCTTTGATAAAAATTGAACTTCGGTAAGATCAAACTTTAGTAAAATTCCCTGTGAAAACCCCTAAATGGTAATTCCAAAAGACCTAAGTCCCGAATGGCTTAAACTCCAAAATAGATAAATCCCAAAATAGCATTAAATAATGCAATGTGGTGGTCGAAGGATGGGACTTCAGGAAAATGAAAAAAACAAGTTCCCAAGGTAATTCTCAATGGGGGAAATCCTGAATGGGGTAGGTCTCGAATGTGGTAAGTCCAAAAGTTCCTAAGGTAATTCTCAATGGGGGAAATCCTGAATGGGGCAGGTCTCGAATGTGGTAAGTCCAAAAGGTTAAAACTCTAAATAGGTGAACTTCTAAAATAATATTGAAATAATCTAATTGTTCCATAGTCCAAGGGTGTTCAGGGAGAGGGGATTTCAGGAAATAGAGAAAAACACGTCCTAATGGAAATAGTGAAGCTTGATGGGTGAAATCTTGAATTCATAATAAAATAATCTAATGTGGTATGAAGGGATTTGGGTGGATAAAATAATAATAATAAATAAAAATTAATTAAAAATTAAAGAAAATTAGAAAAAAAATAGAGATAAAATAAAATAAATCCAGAAAAAATAAAATAAATCCAGAAAAAATATTAAAATACAATTTGGGACTTTGGGGAAAATGCATAAATAAAACTAAACTAAAATAATAAATAAAAATAAAAATAAAAATAAAAGTAAATATATACATATATAAAAAGAAAAATCAAATGTATCAAATTCTATGGAGAATTGGGAAAATAATAAAAATATCCATAAATACATTACGAAATACACATTAGGGATTTAAGGAAAACGAACATTAGGAAAATTCAATCCTTAGTGTAAAAAGAAATTTCCCCAAGTAAAAATAATTTCCCTATGTAATAGTAATAGTAATTTCCCCATGTAAAAATGATTTCCAAAGTAAAAGTAATTTCCCCATGTAATTCTTGGAATAAATGGAAAATTCAAAACCATGGGTAGATTTGGTAAAAACATGGGAAATTTAAAACGATGGGTATATTTGGAAAACCATGGGAAAAATAAATAAACAAATAAATAAGGAATAAAATAAAAATAAAACAAATAAACTATACAAATCTTATACACAAAATTGGAAAAATTAGGCTTGGTTTCGCATGAGTCAAGGTTCCATCACCAGTTAGGGTTTCACACCTAGGTCAGGGTTCAACACCTAGAGACCAAAATCTAAAAGAAAGCATATCATGCAAATTCCAAATAATTGAGTGTTGAGTCATGCAAACACATCATACTGAGATCGAGACCATGCAAATATGGAGGTGACAAGTGGAAAGTGACCATTAGGTTTCTGAACTCTGGCTTTTGGAATATGATAATTTGTGATATGGGACCCGATAGACCTTTGGGCTTCGTCAATCCAAAAAGAGCAATCCAGAGAGGGGGAGCCGATAGAGACCATTTTGATAGAAAACAATCTGATAGGATCGTGGGGTGAATCCCGTGATGTAATTCACACCAGGAAATGAAACGTCAAATTGGGTCGATATTGGTTACAACAAGTTGTCAGCATGCATTAGGTGAAAATATGACAAGATTCCACACCCGAGAAGCTCAAGTGGTCTTCAATCTTGGGATTTTGGAAAGAGGGAAGGTTGAATAGGAGAACCTGATAGATATCATTCTGATAGGGTCAATCCAATAGAGGGGAGTCCAAGTGGGTGAATCTGATAGCATTATGAGCTTTGAATCTTGGGGAGAACTATGAGAAAATGGTAAAACATCTCCATGATGGGGAAGATCCCGATGAGGCATAATTGATGGTCAAGGTTCCTGATAAGGATCAAGAATCCAAATGAGGGTAAGGGTTCCAACCAAGGATCAAAGTTTTGACCCCATAATCCAATACAATAAGATTCAGGCCTTGGAATAGAACACGAAAAATAATGCAATGGTGATAACAACAAATCTAACTGAGGTTTGTGAAAGACAAGGCTTAATTTTGAATGTTAAATGTGTTAGTGCTAAAAAATGCACCATAAAATTTTTGAATGTCCTCGTTAACATTTGTCTAGATCCTTAGTTCCTGTACTGTTTTCAAGCCATATTCATATTTCAAATATCCATCTTGACCAATTCATACTTTGTTGATCTTCTTGCCTGCACTTGAGATGCTACTCATACCTGTTGAATTTTTCAAATTCATTGAATTTCGTGGTCTTCGTCTTCTGGTTTGCATTGAAAAATGTTAGAATTCCCATTGAAGTCTACCCAGTCTTCATGTGATTTTACCTTTTACCATTTTTATCCAAAGGTTTTAAGTTATATATATATGTTTTTTAACAAAAAAATATTTTTTGTTATCCAACATTCAAAAAACAGAAGTGGTGTGTGCTCAAGTGTATGACATATCCTATTTGAAATCTATTTCTTAATATATATAAACCACACAACATATCAAACCAACACTCAAGTTAGAAACACAAATCCTAGCACCAAACGCCAAGCCCGTCAGGAGCATAGTAGGTGCACAACGCGCCAAATTAAGTTGGGAGCGTTGGTGCATATAAACAACAAAGTTGCCCCATGCTTTCTCCATGTGGGATATTCTTCCTACATATAAAATAAAAACACATAGAATATCAATGATCACATGTGTATTTGTTGGGCCCTTCATTTTTTAGAAAAGAATTGTGCAAGTATTGGTCGCACAACCTCCATCAGAGGCTAGAAGAAAGAACAACAGAAAACAGTTGTGGAAGCCAGCGCAACACTAGCTAAACAACATACAGTTGCAACAAAACAAGAAGATGTGAAAGCAGAACAAAAATACATAACCCAACTATATATAGGACAAAATATAATTGTAAAAGGGTTGGGTTGGTTAATTAATTGTTGAATGGGTTGATTCAGTCAGTTGATGAGTTCGCTCATTCATTTTGGTCATTAGCTAATATTGTTAGGTTGAGTAGTGTCTATTAGAGTCATGTCCGTGGGCATTGCTCAAGGTTTTTGTGGTAAATCAAGAAGGGTAGAGTTTGTAATGAACGCGACCTACTGGTTGGGAAATCAGGACTCTGTAGCCGAGGGCCAGAGCCAAGAGTCTGGAATGTACTTTCTATGTAATGCTGAGTCTGTAATGTAAGAAAGATCTTGAATGATGATATAAAGAAGGGTTAAATTTTCAAATCTGATGTGTATTTACATTGTTGCTTATGCATTTAAGTCTTCCTGTATAGCTTCTAAATTACAATTGTTGTTCTTATGGTTAATTGATGCTCGCAATACAAGTAGGTTTGGTTCTTGCATTTAGATGTTTCTCATCTAATAACATTGCTTGCGCAAGGACTGAAGTAAGTTCTGAACACTCCATGGATCTTTTGTAGTCTTCTCCCTACCCTTCCCTATCTCTCTGTCTCAACAACACTTCAGGTGAGACTTATTCTCTTCAGAGGAGATGAAAATGCCAATGCTCTAGACTACACAGTGCCTTTTGTTGGTAACCTGAGAAGGACCCTGGTCTAACCAAATTCCTGCCAACAAAATGGTTCTATTGCTGGGACCCGTATTAAAAGGGAACTTGTAGGAAGAATGATGCCTCCGATCCATATATCTAGCATCAATCAATGGTGGGAAAGAAATTGTAATGCCTTCATATGGAAAGAAGTGGAACTAAGAAGAAAATTGGTGGGAGTTGCACGGGAAGCAATCTTTTACTCAGAAAGATCAAGTGACCAGTACGAAATTTTCTAGGTTAAATTCTCGAAAAAAAAAATTCACTGGATCAAGAGACTCCAAGAAGCTCCAGAGTTCCATGGACGTATCAAAAAGATCTATGCCTGGGATACTGACAAATTAGTAGCACTCCAGAGGCTGAACTATCTAGTCATGAGGGCTGTAGATTTCTGGGTTAACAGCACGATAGAAGAATACATAATCGAATTTGCAGCTGAGAACCACCAGTCTTTCTCGCGAGTAGAGGAGATTTTCAAGAAAGACGCAAGGGGAAGACTCATAAGAGAGATCCACCTGTGGATTAAATCTTTCTTGGTGGAGGAAGGGATGTTGATTATGTCCCCGACCGAAATGGCAACATAAACACCCTCTCTTAGGGTAGGGTGAGACGGGGTGAGGGTCATGGAATAAAAAGAAGGGAAGGATTCTTTGACACATGGGGGGGAAACAACAAAAAATGGATTCAATAGATGAGCGAGCCTTGAAGAGAGCCACCATAGTTGAGAAGTGGTGGCGCGAAAAAATCAAGAAAGCCACAAGACAGTCTGGAAAGTTGAGGAAAGAAGGAGGAGTGGGAGAAATAGAAGAAAGACAGATGGAAGAATTGCAGAGGATGAGAAGACATGATTGATTAGCCAGTCAAAGGTTAAATGAGAGAGAATCAAGGAGAGAAAGAAGTCCCCAAGAGGTGGGACGAGAAGGAGGAAGCGCGGATACAACAGAGGAGGAAATCGACACCAATCTTGAAGGAGAAAGAGAAGATTCAACCCCGATAATAGGAGAGATCGGGAATCCGGCTGAAGAGATTGTCCCAATGGAATCTAATGAGACCCCCAGATCAAATAAATCCACCCCGAAGCTAGTGGCACCAGCCCCGAATCACCCATACCCCAAGTGCCCTCAATACAAGAAGTAAGTTCTATACTACCTTCCCATACAAGTTTTGTTTTAGTACAATTAGTTAACTAGTCACAACCAGGAAGTGCGAGAATAGAGAGGATATTGGGATCCCCTAGTAGATCACAAGCAGGATCGTTAGGGTTCAAATTGATACGAACAAGAGGATCAACAATGGCCAACCATGTAGGAGGATCGATTGCCCGATACCCATAATTTTGGGGCAAGGGAGATGAAGACATTGAACAACACTGGTCCTTGTGCGAAGCCATCTGGAGATCCAGAGGAACACCAAATGTGAACAAGTTGGTCGAATTCCAGACTACCCTGAGAGGTCACACTCTCAAATGGTACATGAAGATCATTGAACCAGGAGTGCCAGGGACGCAAGGTTAAGTGTTTATCCTTGGCCATGTACGGATGAAGTTTATAGCAGAGTTCAAACTACCTCAGTCAGAACAATAGGCTTTGTCTGAGATGCATGAAATCCAACAGAGAGAAGGTGAATCAGTATGGGAATATAGCCAAAAGTTCAAAGACACCATAGGAAGGTTGGCACACCCAATCCATGAAGAACATCAAAGGGAATCGTATATTCAGGGACTGCTACCTCTGACTCAGATTCTGCTAACACAAAAATGGATAGCCACATTGACAGATGCCTTGGAACAATCGATGAAGATTGAAGCCATGGTAGGATAACCTAAAAGCTTGAGAGTAACCCAACCCCTAGTAGATGTGAATCTAGCACAACTACAAGGACATATATCAGCCCTTACAGAAAAGATTCAAGAACTGACAATACCCAGACCAGGACAACCATAGGTTTGGTGCACTGGATGTTATACAAAAGGTCATTTGGCAAACGAATGACCACGAGGGAGAGGGATGGGACTCCCCCAGGACATGATGGAAACCCCACCAGGACCCAAAGGAGGAGTTGTGCAAGTATCGGTGAACCCACCATTTCACCATCCTGCCCCATATCATGCGTTCCCAGGAGGCCAAGAAGCATCGACGACAGAGTATTGTGAGATCTGCCAAAACCACGGGCATGGACCAAGACAATGCTTCATCATGTAGAAATATTCGATGGTACCAAACATAGTCCATTGTGAGTTTTGCGTGTATACCACACATACTACCAACCAATGTCGGGCGTTGGATGCACTGGCGGACAAGCTAGACCGAACAACATTCAGAGTAAACAAAAACCCTCAGGGACCAGGATGAGTCCGAGGAGGTGGAGCTGGTGGAGATTTCAAAGGAGGAAGAACTGGCAGAAGAGGGCTGAGAAGATGTTATAACTGTGATGAACAGGGTCACCTAGCTAGTGACTGTTCTCACCCAAGGTGACCATGGTGTTCTCATTGTAGAACCAACAGACATGCAACTGAAGACTTCCCGGAGCTAATTGCAAAATGGGAAGACAGGGTATGAAAAAGAGGAACTAACCTTGTTAGTTCATAGATCAGGAGGATTTCTAAAGGACAACTACCAAATCTCAACATCATCACTCAAGGAGGCGTGAAGACAGGAATTGATGCTGATGCTCTACCTCAGATTCAAAAGGCAACACTGAAGAGAGAGAGGTATGACCCCCTAAAACAAAAACTGTTCTTTAAGGATGCCATAGAAGTCTTCCAGAGTATTCTTAGTTGTGAGATGCAAGAGAACCCCCATTAGTCATTTGTATACCCTAAAGTAGCACAAGTACCTATGTCACCCCCTACACCCAGAAACCCTATAGGCATACCAAGACAACCTGAGCAACATCAAAATGCAGTTGACCTATGGTTTCAATTATTCTCTGACATTCTGAGGAATGATGAACTGATAGAAAAGTTGTGGAATGTGTTGTACCTAGTCTTAGGGAATGAAGAAACCTTAGAAGCAAGGATTAGGGCTAACCTCTTTGAGAAGAGTATTGAGAGGGTGAAATGAAGAAAAGTAAGGAAGGGAAAAGAATTCCAACTGATAGCCCAATTAGATGACTTTGAAATTAAGGACGTCATGCTAGACCTAGGGTCAGATGTGAAAATTCTACCCAAGAAAACTTGGGAAGCCCTAGGAAAACCAAGACTGACATACTCCCCAATTCAGCTAAGAATGGAAAACCAATGTTGTATCTTTCCCATAGGAAGACTGGAGAATGTGGAAATCGATGTAGTAGGAGTAAAAATAGTGGCGGACTTTGAAGTCATTGAGATCATGGGAGACAAGGACGCCTATCCTGTGCTACTTGGCATCGATTGGGCCTACGAAAACTATGCAGTAATTGACTTAAAGAAAGACACCATGACTTTTGAGGCTAAGGGAATCAAGGTAGTTCAACCTTTGGATCCATATGTAGGACCCAGGTACACAGAACCAACAGACAGTAATATGGAAGGAGAAGACATAGATCAGTTGTACACCATAACAACCAGGACAAGAAACGATTACATAAACCCTATTACAGATGGATTAGTAAGTTGGAGAAGCATAAAATCAGTAGATGAAGACTCAGAACCAGCTTTTGATAGTTGGCAAGAGAGTTCACATGAATTATTCTCAAGAATATGCGCAACTGTCAGAATGACTAGATGGGTCGGGAATGAAGTCAGAGAACACCCAGTATACAATGACACCACAGACCTAGGAAAATTCTTACAGAGCATGGAAGAGAACGTGAGAGAGGATCAACGAATCTTGGTACTAGATATAGATTTCCAAAACAACCCAGCCATATGGTGGGATATGCACAAAACTACACTTAAAACTTGGGATGAGGTGAAGCAAGCTCTCAAATACAGGTTCTGGAATAGGGAACAACTAGAAACAAAGATACAACCGGAACCCCATGCCTGTAATAACCCTAATTTGCACCAGACATGCTTACCTGGAATCAGGCCATCTCAGATTCCTTCTTTTTCAAAGCACTACTGAACAACTCTTCTTAAAAACACTTTTTATAAAGGCCCACGCGCCCTGCTCTATTATTGCATGTGTGTGCACGCTAGCTGACCCAAAACAGCCCGCGTGTACCTACAAAAGCATCAAAAAAGGAAAGTTGTCGATGGAACACACAGCTTTGGGTGAGTTAACTAAACCTTCCAACCATTCATGGCTAAGGGTTCGTCCAAATACCTAGCTTCTTATAGCTTATAAAAGAAGGGTTAGGGGTCGCATTTGGAGGAGGGGAATCATAGTAAAGAAACTATACCCGATAGCGCATTCCCTTTGTCCCAACACTTTAGCCATCCTTGTGAAAAGAGAAAGATAGAGAAAATAAGTCGGAGGATAGTTGAAGAGGAGCCCAGGACCAGGTTCGTGGAGTAGCGACCGACTTCATCATTGTAAGTTGATTTGTTGAAGTTAATAATAAAGAAATAATTTTCCTGTCCCACCATATGAGGTTTTCATGGTTTATTGCATACTTGTTTATTGAATCTCTAACCCGTTAATCTATATATCAAATGCATGTGGAGTTTGTTGTTTGTTTTGTGTGAATGCAGGTCAGCCTTGGGAGGAGAGCTTCAATAAAAAAGAGATCAAGAATGAGGAAGGATCTACATCAAACGCCCAAAATAAGGTATGCTCACTTGATCTTCTTAACTATGTATTTTCTTAAAAATAATGGGGATTAGGTCTGGGACGATGGTAGAAAGTAGAAATCTTTAGGTCTTTTCTGCATGCATAATTAAACCCTAAGTGCTAGTCCATAGAGGGATTTCCCACTCACAACATAATTGGCGACCATATTGGGGAGATCTCTAGGGTTCCTGGGAATATTTTTTGGGTATTTTTAAGAACTGGTTTCATTTCTTGTTCTTAAATTTTCTGCAAAAGTCTGAGCTAACATAGTTTCTGGTCTTCCATACTAGTTATCTCCGTTTCTTTGCTTTACTGTAATTTTTTCTTCCGAGACCCACAGATGTACACGTGGCCTGTATAAGGTCTGAACGCATGTACCCGCGCCCTGAATTCTCACAGCACGCGTGTACACACTAGCTGAGGAAGTGTTAGTCGTGTGTATGATTCCAGAAAATTTCTTTTAAAGAGGCAGTCATCCTCTTCCCTATCGGAATTAGTCCTTCTCAGGGATTTTCTGGAACTCTTTTTAGTCTTTGTTGTTTGTAGCATATAGCTTAGGTTTCACCTTGGATTGGTTTGTTCTATGAATTTTTCCTTGAATTGTTGTCTTTTTTCTGTTAAAGTAAGTGTCTGAATCTTCAAGAGATTCTGGTTCTCAGTACTAGTAGTCTCTGCCTAGGATGGCTTGCTTGGATTTTCATTTGTCTCAGAGTCTCAAATATACACACGGCTTGTATAAGGCCAGCACGTGTGTACACGCACTCTGACTTTACACAGCTCACATGCACACGCTTGCTGTGGAACTGTCAACAGTGTGCTTGTGGAGAGAATTTTTGTTAAGGGTCAGGCAGTCATCCTTTCTTTTGACAAGAGTTATACCTCTCAGGTTTGGGTCTCTGTCATAGTGGTCAATAACTTAGGTTTGATCACAACAATAGCCTTCTTTTTCATTTAGAAGTTTAAATCAAAAATTTTCTTTTATAGGGTTTTTAGACAAGTGTGAGAGTCCAATTTTAATTTGCTTGTGTGTGATTTTTAAAGTGACTCTTTGCGATCTGCGCTTAGGCCAGAAGTTTTCTTGGTTTTGACTTGTTGATATTTTTCCTTTTTTCCCTGTGAGCATTCAAAAAAAAAAAAAAAACTTTTATTTCTTTGTTTGGTTAAAAAGTGTTGTTTTGCATTAGTAACCAGGGAAAAGTCTTTGCTTTCATAAGTTCTTGATGGTGTACTTACATCATAAGTATCTCATAGTCGAGTGAAATCCTTCTTTGAGTGTCTTGTTCAAAGATCTTAGAAACATTTTTAAGTTTGAAAATTTGTTTAAGAGTTGAGTGAAGTAAAGGTTTTTGTTTGCAGCTTTCTGTTTATTTTTCTTTTGTCTTTCAAACATCACTAGTTTCACTTTAATAACCTATGACTTAAGACAAGCCATAAAAATTAATGCTAAAACTAAAATTCATTAGAATTTTTATGTTTTTAGGGTCAACCAACTAGTTTAGGGTTAGGGCCTTGAATTAGGTGGGAGAGGAAACTCTTCAAGGCCATTAAAATCAAACATTGGAGTCTGAGTTAGGGAGTGTCAAAGTCCAGTATCGTGAAAGTTATTCGGGACCCCCCTCTAACACAGAGGATAAACATAAGGTTGTGTTCAGAAAGGTAGCAGAGATAACCCCTCCAAATCTAGACCAATCATAGTGGAGAAAACATATAGAGGGCTTGTCTTGGGATTCTGTCGATTGCATTTGCCACGAAGCTTCGTGGGTATCAAATCAGTTTGAGGTCCTCAGTTGTCTTTTAGACCACTTGCTTTCGATACCCTTGATAGGTTTTAGTCTCGATACCCTGCTCATTGTGGTCTACCCAACTTTCTACTGTACCCACTTGGTGACTATTTGTGCACTGGAAACCTAGTTGCCTATCTTTTTAGGGACTTACACAGGTGACTACGGGGGTATACCGTAGTACCTAGGAAAGAGATCAGGACATGCTTTGTAGAGTATACCTGAAGGGTTCTTCCGTGTTCGAGTTTCACTTTCACTGGTAATTTTCTCTAGTGTTGGTTGTTGTAACTGTCCTTCCAATTAGTTTAGTGTTTGCTTGTCTTATCTTGTATGGACATTTGTTTTAGTGTGTGTTGTTTTTGAATGAATAGACAGCCTTAGAGTGTCTTTGATCTTCTCACACAGTGGAGGATCAACAACTCTGTCGGTCACGATGACTCCTGGGCCTATCACCGGTTACACTGGAGCCACCCCTGCCACCACTAAGGAAAAAGCTAGACCAACAAGGGTCTTTTGAAGTGACCGGGTCACAAGAAATTGTTCCTGACCAACATCCGGAGGAAACAACCATTTTAGACTTTGGAATGAAAGCTCTTGGTGCTCTTGAAACTCCAACCACTGATCTTTCGGCACCCATCATCGTACTGATTCACCCTTACAAGTGCCAGACAGTGTCGTACGCAGTAATGAAAACAAATGCTGTCACTCCCTCTGGGAATTCTTCAATTCCCACTACGGTTGTCACCACAGGAGAGTTTCCACCTCCTAACCCACCATCACTGGTCCGAGCCACCATGGTCTCGACTGCCTTTACCTCGCATAGTGGTTTCCACAAAATGGTACATTGAGCTCGACCGCTCAAGATACTCTTCCTTTGGTGAATTGGCAATGGCCTTCCTAAACAATTTCCAATTACCTGTGAGATACGACGCTAGCACAAAATTGCTGGCCAATTTCACACAGAAAAAAGTGGACCATATCTCTGATCACATCTGAGAATGGAGACACTAGAAGAGTTTAATTAAGGTGCCAGCCCCACCAGCATTTTGTTGACGAGCGAAATTGAACGCTCGCCAACTGGAAGAGTGGATCCGGTCCGGGGTTGTCTAAATAACCCAAGCTGTTTGGGATGACCCACCCTGACGGGTTTAGCGGCTCCGTTAGCCGATCTAAGTCTTAGTAAAACAAATGAAAACTACACTAAGGAACTAATCTAAATGAAAACAATTTAAAGAAAACTAAATAATAAATCTAAAATACATATATACAATCTATTACCTAAATTATACAATTAAATGTTCAATTAACAACAGAATCAGATCTTAATCACAAATCTACAATATTTACAAATTACAGATTTGTAAATGAAAACCTGCAAAAATCATTTGTAAACTGTCCTAAGACAGCGAAACTATTGTTTTTTGATTTATATAATTTTATGAGAAAGAAATAAATTGAAAAACTATCTAAGCTAAGCAACTAAAATAATAATCCTAACTGAGAACCTAAACTATATATATATCTATCTAAACTACTTAAATAACACTAATAAATTAACTATTAAACAACATATGGCAAACTGACCTGAAGTAACGCTTCAAGTTTGTCCTGTGTATAACAGTTGATTCAGTTGTTCGGTGGGAGGAAACCCACACTAGATTATCCACGAGCTTCTCATAAACAAGAAGTAGTTGTGCTCTTCAAATATAAACAACAGGACAAACAAGACATAAAATATTACAACAATTTTATGATTTACAAACCATCACAATTAGATAAATCTGTGTGCAACAATTTGTGCAAAACAATTCAATTAATGAAAAAGATAAACATGTATTCATTAAATTGAAATAAAGTGATTGTTGTATTTTTAAATAAGAGAGATCAGATATGGACAACATATAAATCAAATCACATCAACATGCAATGAATCATGATAGCTAAAGT
>JZKD02S1768019.1:13097-25120 GCA_000966675.3 Picea glauca | reverse complement strand
TTACTATTTTCTTTCTAACCTTTTGCATTGCAGCTGTCATGACTAGAAGAGCCCAACTAGGCATGTAAGTGCTCGCTTTTTGCTCACTCATTGACGAAAAGAGCACGAACACCCTAGATTAATGCACTACAGATTGTCATTAGTTCCTAAGTTTACTTTTTCATATGATAACGAGGAACTATTGGTTTTGTAATTGACTGATTTTTTGAATTTATCTTGAAGATCGTAAAACTTCTCCAATCTAACTATAGATTTAGGGATCGAATTTACCATGTTCGATGAAGATTTAGGAGTTCTCGGATCTAGTATTACCGTGAAATTGCGCAAATTGTCATCGTGAGTGCATTCATCTATCATCGTGCCTTGAAAAGTTTCTTCCATATGTAGGAAGCTAATAATCTGCTGGTCGTCATCAAAGACTCTCCAGTTCGTGATGTTGTCGGGACTAGATGGCCTAAACAACATTTCAACAAAGAATGCGTCTGGGGACAAGACTTATGCAGGAAAGAGTTTGGAAGCTATGTTAGCTAATAGATCTGCTTCATAATTATTCAATCTAGGAATAGAATTTATATTGAAAGCAGAAAATTTATTCATTAAATTCCATACCTCGGATTGGTAGCTTTTAAGATGCGGAGACAGACAGTGGATAGAATCTCTTACCTATCTAACCATGATTTCCGAATCGCCAAAGACAGTCAAGTTTTGAATGTTCATGTCTAAAGATTTTTTGAGACCTTGCAGTAAAGCCTCATATTCTGCTGTGTTATTAGTACATTCAAATTCTAACCTACATGCAATCAGGGTTTTGTTACCTGACGGATCGATAATAACGCAGCCTGAACCAGCTCCTTCTTTGGAATTTGACCCGTCAAAATAAAGAGACCAAATTTGATTTTTATTGGGTACATGAGACCATTGTGTAGAAGCTGCTGGCTGCACGTGTGCTACAATCTCAGACTGTTGTTCTGGGTTGGTGATAGCTAAAGCCTTGGCCATGAAATTGCCGAAAAAGGTATCCATCCCTTGTATTTCGGGTGAATCAATAGAAGGTGTAAATGGTTCATTGGGATCATTCAAATCTGTGACCGTGAACTTAAGGTAGCGTTCACGATTTACCTTGATCTTGTTGGGCTTTCCGTTCTCTGGAAGCCACAGGTGAGACCAATCTATCGCGAAATAGCTGTGTAGCTACTCCGACCAATCCCTGCTTAAAAACAGACCATACACTTCTGGAATATCCACAACAATAATATTAATGACTTGATGAACTTTGGGGTTAGACAACAATCTTATAAGCACATTTCTTAACTCGCCTATGACCTTTACACTAGTTTGATCAAGTTGGATGATTTTTAAAGTGGACAGTTCAACCTCAACATTAATCTTCTGGCACACAGACCATGGCATCACATTGGATGACACTCCTGAGTCTACCATACAATTGTGCACATTTCTATTAAAGATTTCGAAAGTTAACAAAAATAGAGGTACATTTTGGCGAGTACTAAGTGTGGTAGCTTGTGGTTTTTTACTCGTAGTTTCTAAAGCTACTTTATTATTTACATTATTTACATTATTTACAGGAAGGCTTCCTTTATCATGAGGATCAAGATTATTCTTAGTGGAAGTCTTCTGAGGAACTTTGTTCTGCACAACCTTGTTACTGCTTGAATTACCATTTTTGCTATTCTCTGTGATGTTTCGTAACATTTTTTGTGACAAAAATAGAAATTTTAATAACTCATAAACATAAATGTTAGCCCTTAAATTTTTAATATCTTCAACTAAATCATAATCTAAGTTGGGGTTTACATGAGATTGCTTTGGAGGTAAAGTCGTAGTGTTTTCAGCAGAAGGTTTGTTTCCTGTCTTACTCCTAGTGTTATAGGGATGTACTGTCTCGAAGTTAGCTTGAAAAATGCTATTCGAGAAGTGTCCAAAAATGTTTGGAGAAGACTCTTCTTCTTGAACTGTCTCTTTTTCAACAACCTCCTCAGGAATCTTAGGAGGCATCAAGTTATCCTGGGCTTCTAGAATTGTTTGAAGGGCGTATTGCAAAATTTTTAGATTAAGACCCTCAGTAGCTGGATTAGGTCGGTTGGTGGGAAAAGGTTTCCTGAAAGGGGGTTTGTAAGGTCCTTTGCTTGAGGAAGATTATTCAGCCGTCTTTTTTAAATCTATAACTTGATTCAATAGTTTTTGAATGACTTTAGTTAAGTTTTCTAAATCAGAGCTTTTAGGTTGTGCTTTACTTTGAGTAGGTCTAGGGAGGATTTCGATCTTCTTTTTGGAAGATGAACTAGTATCTGTTTCGTTGCTAGTAGTGTATTTTAGACTAAGTATGTCTTTTTCAATCTGGCTGGCCTCCTCGAAGGCTTCCAACAACGTGACTTTCTTAGATCATTTAACCCAAATAGCTATACTTTGATGCAAGGCTTTAGTATAGTATGCTATTATAAGATTCTCGACAGGCATGGAATCTATAGGGATTCAGTTCTTAAGTGTTAAGAATCTTTGATTAAAGTCTTTAATTTTCTCTTTTGGGTTCATTTTTAAGATAGAAATCTCCATAACTAGTACTTCCGGTGACTTATCGTCTCCGAAATTTTCCAAAAAGCATGACTCAAACTTTTCCCAAGACACGATGGTATGGGGTTGCTGGGCAAAGTACCATGTAGATGCATTGCTCTCGAAAGTATAAGGGAAAAACCTACAGACTATGTCTTCATGCTCGACATTGCGGAGTCTTATGGCTAACATAAAATTTTTAATGTGATCTTCTGCGATTTGTTTAGAGTCAGGGTCAAACATGGGAAGCCACTTCTCCAGATGTTTGGGTAAGGGATGCTGATCTCCAGGTACGGCTACCGCATCTTGGTCGAGCCACGGTCTAGCAGGATTGTTCTGGTTGACCATTGGTGTAGTCGATGTGGAAGGTCGAAAAGGGGAACTACCTTTGTCAGAGGAGTCTCCTCCCGAAGAAGAAGGAGATGATGGAGGTGGTGAGGGAGGTATTCCAGATCCTCCTGTTGTAGGAGTGAGGACTGGATCTGTAGGGTTCACAGTAAGGTTAGTGCCTCCGAGTTGTTCTCTGATATCAGAGAAATCTAAAGGTTGGTCCAAAGGTTGATTTGGTTGCCTCAAATGGGCTAAGGTACTATGTGTTCTTATGAGAGATTGGCAGACAATCTCTTGTATGTCACCACCTGTAGGATTTGGGGTTGCTGGCTCAACTGTGATCCGTGGATCGTCGTTTGATGTGGTTTTTGTTTGAGGGGGGAATGTTGTTGTTCGAATGACTTCTTGTCACTATAGATGAGTGATTAGGTGGTGGAGGAGTCTTGCCACTGCCTCGTGCCATTAATAAATTTTAGGTCGTCCTTCTAGCACCATTTATTGACGGGCGAAATTGAACGCTCACCAACTGGAAGAGTGGATCTGGTCCGGGGTTGTTTAAATAACCCAAGCCGTTTGGGATGACCCACCTAGATGGGTTTAGTGGCTCCGTTAGCTGATCTAAGTCCTAGGAAAACAAATGAAAACTACACTAAGGAACTAATCTAAATGAAAACAATTTAAAGCAAACTAAATAATAAATCTAAAATACATATATAAAATCTCTTACCTAAATTATACAACTATAATTCTATAAAATTAAATGTTCAATTACCAACAGAATCATATCTTAATAAAAAAATGTACAATATTTACAAATTACAGATTTGTAAATGAAAACCTGCAAAAATCATTTGTAAATTGTCCTAAGACAACGAAACTATTGTTTTTTGATTTATATAATTTTATGAGAAAGAAATAAACTGAAAAACTATCTAATCTAAGCAACTAAAATAATAATCCTAACTAAGAACCTAAACTATATATATATCTGTCTAAACTACTTAAATAACACTAATAAATTAACTATTAAACAACATATAGAAAACTGACCTGAAGTAATGCTTCAGGTTTGTCCTGTGTATAACAGTTGATTCAGCTATTCCGTGGGAGGAAACCCACACCAGATTATCCACGAGCTTCTCATAAACAAGAAGCAGTTGTTCTCTTCAAATATAAATGATAGGACAAACAAGACATAAAATATTAGAACAATTTTATTATTTACAAACCATCACAATTAGATAAATCTGTGTGCAACAATTTGTGCAAAACAATTCAATTAATGAAAAAGATAAACCTGTATTCATTAAATTGAAATAAAGTGATTGTTGTATTTTTAAATAAGAGAGATCAGATATGGAMAACATATAAATCAAATCACATCAACATGCAATGAATCATGATAGCTAAAGTAGTCGATAATTGATTGCAAACTGATATGCAGAAAACTTGAAACAAAAGTTTGATATATTGAAAGCGAAAGTTGTTACAAGACATCAACTTTCATCTTAGTCTGAATCATAAATCCATAGTCTCGTTCTCTCCACAGTGATGATGATTTTTTTTTTACAAAAAATAACAAGTATTTAAAGACTTCCCACAGGGTAAAACATCCCTGTGGGAATTATCAAAACAGTTTACAAAAAATCTGGGGATAATATCCCAAGTCTCTATTTCTGACTCAAGCTAACAACTTAAAACAAAAACTACATCACAAAAGTATCTCCTAAACTGCTACAATCAGACCCAATTGATCATTGTAATTCATATGCACCTGTAAGAGGACAAGAATAGACAAGATTAAAGGATATTTTATTGATAAAATTGACAAAAATCTAATTTTTAAGACTAGCTACAGAATCTTGCGATTCTGTAGCTGGTCTAATTTGAGAACAGAATCATTTTAAAACCAATTCAAATCTTAAAGAATTATATTCAAACTATTAAACAAATATTTAATTGCTAATCGGAAACCAAATGAATCATTCAAATCAAAACTGCTATGCTAATTTGAAACAAACAAAATCGTGGTCAACCGAAAGATACATGCATCATGTTCAACATTTGTTATCACCAATTCGGGGTAAACATGATTGCGTAGATAATTCGAAAGCAATGAAATCATTTTCATGAACCTATTTTAATAGACACAAACTGTAATCGGTTAAACAAATCATTCATGCAATAGTTTATGTCGCCTCAGCCATTAACAAAATCGTTTTCGAATGAAAAATGAAACTAACAGGATCATCATTTTTTCTTAATGTAAGACTGATAGAACTACCTCGAATCAATCTTTAATGCATATGCAAACGATCATTGCTAATCGAGGGTATACAGTATCATTTCAGGTTCAACCAAAAGAAATGAATCAAACTAATTTGGGACCGATACTATCATTATGCGAAATCGTATTTACCAAACAAATCTTATGTACAGGTTGAATGCAATCCAAAACGAAAATATTGATTCAGTCCAAAATAGAATCATCCCTAATAAATCGAAGTCAACAGGATTGTTTAGAAACAAAGAGAACTTAATCGAAGTCAAACCCGATCGACTATCCATATAGAATTGTTTCAAAAAGCAATCCAAACAAAATAAAAAACAAACCAATCATTTAGACTAAACTGAGAATAATAAAATTTGATTAACTAAATCATAGTTGTGTCCGAGTTTAGCAAACAAATTTCCCACTCATGATTCATAATGAAATTGTTTTGGTAAAATAAAGCAATAGAATCATTTTGAATCAAAACGAATAGAGCTATTGAAAGCAAATCCAATAAGTTATATTAATCCAAACCAACTCATAAAACAAAATTAATATTGAAATTCATACATGGATAATAAGAAAATGCTTCGATCATGATAACTTGGAATTGACGAAGGCCGTTGCTGCTTCGACGTTCCTGAAGACAATTGAACCGGTGGTTTTTTGTTTCTTGTCATTGGTCCGTAGCCTGTCATTCTCCTTTGCCAACACTTTCACCTGTTCTTCTAACGATTTGATCTTTGATTGCAACAGGGGAACGTCGGTGAAATAACGCTCTAGCCAAGCATTACATTGTGTACACGACAATTGATCCGGATTTGGTATCACAGGCAAGGGTTTGTTTAGATTACCAGGGGTTTCCTTCTGCGGCTTGATTCCCGGGTAGTTAGGATCATTTTTGAGGCACGGGGGTAAGTTAGATACATATTCATAGGGTTTCTTAGAGCATAGGCCATGGGAATAGGGGTACTCCTCAGCTAGGAAACGCTCAATATCGGAGTCCGAGTCCTCGCTTAGCACTATGGGATTTTGGTCGATGTTCTGTTTAGGCTTGTTTCGGGCAAATCTCGATATCAATCGAGCATTTATCTTCCCTTTACTATTGACAGCATTGTTACCTCTGCCTTTCTTACTCACCAGCTTCTTGACGACCTCGGTCTTGTCTTTTGTACACGGGTTGGTTATGATGTCAGGTAGGTCGATGTCAAGGAAATATGAGGGTTTGGCAGGGGGTAGAAGGATATGAAATGGCACGGCTGGCCCGACCAAAGTCTCTGTAACCACAACCTTGTCAATTTGAACAGACTCTGGATTGGGAAAGTCATTCCTTGATAGGAAGGCTTGCCAATTATCACCATGAAGGCTCAAATGGTGGACGATGATGAGTTTAATCAAGCCATGATGAAAAAGGCTGCTATCAGCCTTCTCACGCTTGAATCTTCTAGACATCTTGTAAAGACTACGCAAGAAATAATGCAGCATATTCAAATGGTAGCCTATGAAATTCATCAATAACCGGAGGTGATACAGAAACACCAAGCCATACCGAACTTCACAGGTCACAAATTGTTTCACAATTACCAAAATATCATGCCACCTGGGTTTGAGGGTAGAAATAGGCATACCTTTATCACAGGAAACAATCTTTCTTGATACGAATAGTAATGGCCACAACACCTCATCTACTTTGGAATTTTTAAACCATCTTTGACCTGTAGCCGACAGTCTTGTAGCCGAACTTAAGAATTCCTCATTGAGCTCGATTTGTATGTCTCCAACTTTATCCCTACACCCGTCGAAGGTGAGGGAGAATTGTTGGGCAACCAAAAGATTGAAACCCTCAAACCTCTGTATAAACACCAGCCAACCACCATTTTCTAAATCCTTACGGGCATTATCGAATAGTAACAGAGTTTGGCTACTGTTTGGCTCTATGTGTACCACCGGTGCCATAGACAGGAGTAGATGGTGAGAAAGGTGCTCGGGCAAGGGTTCAAATAGAGTATACGCAGGGTCGATAGCTCATGAGCTTACCCGAAAACAACAGAGTTATCCCGGGATAGGGGAAAAGCATTAATGACCGAATGTGCGAAGGTGGTGGAGCTAGCTCAACCCATGCAAAATAGTCATTTCCCACAGTACAACCGACGATGCATATAACAATTCAAATCACTATTGCATATGTTAAAAACATGCCATTCAAACAATCAATGAAATCTATGGTAAGTGGACCAAACATTTGCACGAGCAATAGTTTTAGCATAGTTTTAAAAACAAAATAATGATTCGAAATCAACACCAAGGGTTCGATCATGTCAAATATGTATGAAACGATTTATAGCAAGGGTCTAACCACAACGTGAATGTTTTCATGAAATGAATGTGTCAAAGAAATTGATGAAAGAGCATAGAAATAAAACAACCAATGCATCACATAATTGATCATAAGAATATCATCACAGTCTTGTAAAAAACGAAGTCATATTAACAATTAAAGAATGCCAAATGAGTAAAGATCTTGGGGTCTTGTCAACTGTGTGACTATAATTAAATTGGCAACGCAATGAACACATAGACAAGAGTAACCAAAAATTTTAGTGACGATTTCAAATGTGACTTCAAAAACAAAGTTTGCATGCTTGCAGTCATGAAAAGGAGAACAAAGGTAAGTGTGTGAACGCATGAAATAATAGTGTCATTTTATTCAAGGATTGCGACAAAAATCAAGGTTTACAAAGCACTGGTGTAGGTATCTTATAAGGGTAGTATAAAAATGTGAATTGGCTGCCAACACATTTTTGCTTGAGTGGTTCCTTAAGTCTTTGGTCCCACAGTTCTCCAAAGACATCGCAACATCAGGAGTGTTTTCTGAAGAAGATGCCATCATGAGAGATCAACAGCTTGAGCTCATCTATTCTCAGTCTCGTTTATTATATTGAGATCTTTCCAGATGTGCCACGCTCAATACTTGATAAAATGAGGCAGAGAGCTGGACCACATGCCGATGTTATTGTTGGTTCAGCACAAACAAAGCTCGCTGAACAATTGATGAAGCAATTGCAGCAATTGTCTATACAACACACAACGGTCAACCAAACCATTGTTTTGGCTGCTCCCACTACTAAAACATTGGATGTACACATAGTGCAATCAACAAATCCAAAGGCCACCCAACATCCTGAAGGAAAGAAAAAACAATGACAGAAGGGTAAGGGGGATAAGAAACCCACTGATAATGATGGCGGGGGAAACACTGAGAAACAAAAGGTGAGGTATCCATGCAACATGTGCGTGGAAGACCACCTGACCCACCAATGTCCTCATCTTACAGAGGCCCAAAAGTTTGTGACACAACAATAGCCTGCTGTGTTAACCAATCCATTTCAGCATGGGCAAAACCTAACCCAGGCCTCTACAAGCGCGGAAGGGGGCAGTCAAGGACCCTCTCCATCTTCGAACAATCCCACATCCGCAAATGTATATATGATGAAGGGTGATTCTTTTATATTGACTAGAGTGCATGAATACAGTAAACCAAACACTTTTGAGAAGGGCAAAGAATCCGAACTCCCATCTCTTCCTCTACATATTGAGAAGACTTTGGGCGAAACAATGACACGCATCCCAAAAGGCACATTCAGAAAAGATTCTCACAACCCAAATGCAAGGGCCGCCTAGAAATATTATGTGGTGGATGATTTGTCTCAAACCCCTTGTGTGATGTCCGCTTTGGAGGTCCTCCAAAGTTTCCCTTCCTAGAGGAAATATTTGTTAACCACTTTAGGATCTACCGAGACATGTAATCCGGGTACCATCATGCTAGATACAACCAACTTAAAACCTCGTCTGCCTTACCACATAGAATTTTAGATAGTAGTGGCTCACCCCATGAAAACTTTTACTTGAAATATTTTCTGCACGTTGGTTGATGAGGGTGCCTCGACATGCGTTATGTCGTTGGCATGTTGGAAGGCCATTGGCCAGCCTATTTTGTCTCTGTCGCCTACTCTTCTCATTGCTTTCGACGGTCATTCATTTCAACCACATGGTATCATTCCCTCTTTCCTTGTGTAGTTGCGAGGGAAGACTGTGTGTGTCGAGGTAGAAGTAGTCGACGCGTCCCTCGACTACAATCTCTTGTTAGGAAGGAGTTGGACTTATGCCATGTAAGAAGTGGTTGCTACAATTTTTCGGGTCTTGTTGTTTCCACACAAGGACCGGATTGTGACCATTGATCAATTGTCTTTCTCCAGACCCGACCCTTCATTAGGGGTGTCCACGGTCCCGATGATTGATAATACTCACCCAGGAATAGTTAACATAGGGGTTGGTTTGTGCCCATCTTTGATGGGTACCATCGATTACCTGCCCCCTCAAGGTGATGTCAAGTTCACATCTGACCACCATAAGGTTGATATTTTCCAAGTTTCGTCATTTCACACGACTTACTTCACCGATCCATGGATACTCCCTTCCCCATAGGCCACGATGGATGGGACAGGGCACTTGGGCATGTCCATGCCCTTGTCTGCAGCTGAAGTAGCATACTCTTTAGTCCAGTAAGCTTCAACCAACCCAAATCCAACTCCTACACAAGAGTTAGATCCGCTTCTAGAGCCTATTTGGGCTCAAGGTTCTCTCGCTAACACTGATTCATTAGACTTAGTCTTTCCCTCTGACAAAGTAGTATTTGAAGCAATGACTAGTTCGGACAAACCCTGGGATGATCTTCATCACAGATCATACTTCCTCCTAGAGTTAAGTAGAATCGAAGCCAGATAATTCACCTTGACTATGAATAGAGATAGGTCTTGTCCTATTAATCCCTTGGCTACACATGAGGTCTATGCTGAGGGTAATATGGTAACCATCACTAAAATTATACTGATCAATATCTCTAGAACCCCTGGCATCATGGAGAATGTTTTCATTGGAGCTGACTGCTCCCCCAGAGAGATTCAAATCTACATAGGTATAGTTAAAGAGTTTCACGAAGTTTTTGCCTGGTCTTACGAGGAAATGCTAGGCATTGATCCAAAAATAATCGAACATGAAATCACAACTTATCCAAATGCCAAGCCTGTTCGAAAAATGCTTCATCCAGTCAATCCCAGGAAAGCAGCAGCCATTAAGGTTGAAGTTGAGAAACTGCTAAAAGCCAGTTTTATCTATCCTATCCATTTGACCCAATGGGTGTCAAATCCTATGTTGGTCAATAAAAAACAAGGCATTATTTGTGTATGTACATAATTTCGTGATTTGAACAAGGCCTGTCCAAAAGATAATTTTCCCACACCATTCATCGACCAAATAATTGATGAATGTGCGGGTTGCAAGACCTTCTCTTTGATGGACGGTTTTTCGGGGTATAATCAAATACAAATCAAACCCGAAGACCAGCACAAAATGGCATTCATCTGTCCATGGGGTACATTCATGTATCGTAAGATGCCTTTTGATTTCAAAAATGCTGGAGCAACCTTTTAGTGGGCCATGTATTTCGCTTTCCATGACCTCAAGAATATAGTTGAGGCCTATTTAGATGATTTAGCATCTTGATCTCACAAGAGAATGGATCATCCCACACACCTCTGACTTATCTTTGAGTGTTGTCGCTATTTCCGGATTCACTTGAATCCAAACAAGTGCAACTTTTGCATAACATTAGGACGTTTGTTAGGTTTCATAGTATCAACAACAGGGATCATGGTTGATCCTCTCAAGGTTGAGGCAATAATTCAATTGCCTCCCCCATGCACAATCCTTCAACTTCAGAGTCTACAGGGAAAGGCAAACTTTTTAATATGTTTCATCACCAACTATGCTGAGATCACAAAGGGATTTATGCGCTTACTAAAGAAAGACATTCCTTTTCATTGGGACAATGCCACCCAACACTCTTTCGACACGTTGAAACATGCCCTCACGATTGCCCCTCTGCTTCGGCCACCTAACTATAACAAAGATTTCTTATTATACCTGGCTATAGAAGAGTCAACAATTGGCATGGTCTTATTTCAAGAGGATAACTTGTTCTTAGAATATGTGATTTATTACCTAAGACGCAGCCTCGTAGGACTAGAACTCAATTATTCCCATATCAAAAAACTTGCGTTGGTAGCAATTCATGCTATCCAACAGTTCCGTCATTATGTTCTGTTTCACAAGACCACCATCATTATTGTCGTGAATCCATTCCAGTATATGTTGACATGATGAGTAATAGGAAGAAATATCAGTAGATGGATAGTCATCCTCCAAGAGTTTGACTTAGATTTTGTTTCAGCGAAATCCAAAAAGTCACTGGTCTTCACAGAACTTATTTCGAAACTTTCGGTTGAGTTAGGTGATGTGGTGCCCGAAGAGTTGCCTATCAGAGGAGATATTGTTTTTATCACGTCTTTAGATCCCTGGTACAAAGATATACTTATCTATCTCTAGACTTTGAAGTGCCCCACCTCTGCTTCTCGAGATGAGCATCGACGTATATGCCATCAAGCTAAGAATCATCTCATACTCGATGATACATTGTATCAGAGAGGTGTAGATTGCATCCTGCATCGATGTCTCACTCACGAAGAAGCATTTATCATGCTTAACAATTTCCATACTAGAGCGTGTGGCAGTCATTTTTCTAGGTTGGCAATAGCCCAAAAGATTCTACGAGTAGGTTACTTTTGGCTGACACTAATCAAAGATTATATTGAATCGGTCAAGAAGTTCCACCCGTGCCAGATCTTCTCTCGGAAGATGAGGGCACATCCTGCTCCCATGTTTCCTGTCATCACAGTTGGTCCCTTCACCAAGTGGGGGATTGATTACACTACATGCAACCCTCCTTCAACAA